>JAODAL010022632.1:0-64305 GCA_025379985.1 Phyllomedusa bahiana
ACATTTGGAGAGGCGGGGCCCCAAATCCCTTTCCAACGGGGAAAAGGGGGGGCGCTCCATCCCCTTCCCAACGGTGAAGCCGGGCGCCCATACCTTCCAACAGGTGAGAGCCCGGGCGCTCCATCCCCTTCCAACAGGAAGGGCGGGCGTCCATCACCTTCCAACAGGGAGAGGCGGGCGCTCCATCACCTTCCAACAGGTGAGAGCCGGGCTCCATCACCTTCCAACAGTGAAGCCGGGCGCTCCATCACCTTCCAACAGGTGAGAGCCGGGCGCTCAATCACCTTCCAACAGTTGAGACCCGGGGCGCTCAATCCCCTTTCCCAAAACAGTTGAGAGCCGGGCGCTCAACACCTTCCAACAGTTGGGAGCCGGGCGCCAATCACCTTCCAACATTGAGACCCGGGGCGCTCAATCACCTTCCAACAGGTGAGAGCCGGGCGCTCAATTTCACCTTTCCAACAGTGAGAGCCGGCGCTCAATCCCCTTCCAACAGGTGAGAGCCGGGCGCTCAATCACCTTCCAACAGGTGAGACCTGGGCGCTCAATCACCTTTCCAGGTGAGAGCCAGGAGCTCGATCACCTTCCAAGAGGTGAGAGCCGGGCGCTCGATCACCTACCAACCGGTGAGAGCCGGGCGCTCGATCACCTTCCAACAGGTGAGAGCCGGGCGCTCCATCACCTTCCAACAGTGAGAGCCGGCGCTCAATCACCTTCCAACAGTAGAGCCAGGCGCTCAATCACCTTCCAAGAGGTGAGAGCCAGGTGCTCAATCACCTCCTGCAAAGGAAAGAAAAATAACAAACTGCAGAGCAGCGTCTGCCTCCTACAGACACTAGGCTGAAAACTGATCAGCCTGGCATCAGCAGGAGGGATATAGTCCACCGGGGCGGGCTCGACTCGTTTGGTCCGCCTAGTGTCCGCCTCTGAAGGCAACGGCCTATACCCAAGGTGCTGTGTCCCCCAATGAATGATTGGCGAGAAATAGTTAACATATCCGTTGTAAAGATATCCCCTTCCCCCCCACCCAGTCTAGTCCGGATCCCTCCCACCCCCCCGCGCACGCCACCCACCCCACCTCCCCGCAGACCCAGAGTATTTGGGTCATTTGGGATATGCCTCTTCAGCAAGCTTACCCTATTAAGGTAATAGTGTCTCCCTCGTCGCTATTCAGGTACGTGTTCGTGGTCACAGCCTCCGTCATGGAATAGTAATTAGATATCAGGAAGGGGTTCAAAGCCCTCCATTGCCATATGCTCTTCTAGTGGTTGCCCCTGAGAACCCATAGCAAGAGGTTCTGCACCTGCGAGCTGCTGCCTTAAGTACCACGATGTCGATCCAAAGCAAGAATAGAATTTTTGTCTAACCCCTTGTGGCATGATCTCTATAAATTTCCCCCAGAGATGAAAGAATTTTCCCACTCTTTTCTCTTTATGTAGCATCGCCTCCACCCAATCCATTCTCAATAAAAAAGTACATTTCTCCATAAACTGTGTGAAAGTCGGGCTTGCGGGTTGCAGCCAGAACTGGAGTATTGTTTTCCTGGCACGTTATTTATTTTTGATCTTTTTTGGGGCGATTGGCGTTTGTAAAGGGGAAAAGGGCGGTCTATGTGTTTATATTTTATTTTGCGCATGGTGACATCACAGACAGCCCAGAAGGCATTCTATACCTTCTGGGCTGTCTGTTAGGAGACAACAGCCGCTGTTGGCGCTGACAGAGACGCAGGACGAGATCGCTTCTCCTGTTTCTGCCTTAAGTTATAATTAATTAATAATTAAGGGGTTAATCACCCCCCTCCTCGATCCAGAGTGATATCTGGTCAGGGCCGATGCTGCGGGATGTCAGCTGTAATATACAGCTAACAAACCGCAGCGATCGTGCGAACTCTGCTTTAGAGCTCGCATGATCTCCAGGACATATGCATACATCCAAGTTCGTGAAGGGGTTAATTAGAATGCCTAATTTTTTAGGTGCTAACACATAACCACAGTGAAACTCAAAAAGTGTTAAAAATGAAATTAGTTGACATGTTAAAACACAAATTTTTTAAGACCTTTGGGGCTTAGCCATAACCTTACCTGTAGAAATGCAACAGCATCACTCTTTAGCAGCAGTGCTGCCTCCATGTGATATTTTCCCCCCAAGTCCTTCAATTTCTCTAAAAAGAACATGGCTGCTGCTTTCTCAATCCATTTTCCCAAAATTCAAACCTACAACAAGGTTTTTGCATGCGTCCAAATTTTCTTTCGGCACTTCTCAAATTTTGCCATTATTCCAGACACTATCTTTTCATGGCAATCCTAGAGAGTCATTGGAAATAAAAGTCTGTAAGAACATGTTTGGATATTACTGGGAAAACCACACTTTAACTAGGTTGTGTAGCCAATTTTAAAGCAAATCCCACCCAATTCTGAAACCTTGTTCATGCACCCAAATTGTCATTATTCCCTGTGAAATCGTAGGCGGGGTTTCCCCACTGTTTTTGGAAGCAATTTGAAACCAAAAAAACCAAAAAGGGGCCAAAACAGAAGGGGCACAGCCTTCCCGTTTTATTTTTCTTCTGTAACTCGATCCTGGTTTTTTGGGCTTATAAATTTTTGCTGCAAAATATGCATAAAAAAACGTGTGAACCCACCCTTAAGATCTCGTCCTTAAACCCCCCAAATTAAATAATTTCCCGTCAAAACCCTTTGGGGGAACTGATGACCGCAATAAGTTGGGGGCTTTCACAATCTTTTTTTTTTTTAAACCCAAAACTTTTTATTTGGTCAAAAAAAAAGAAAGAACAAACAAATACATATATGCCCCATTGTAAGCCCAAATTTTTCAACTTTTACCCCCAAAACACAACCCAGCCCACCCCCCAAATCCATCTCCAGATTCAACATAAATACCATTACAACAAAAAAAATGCAATAAAATAACATTCTTTTCCTATCACAATAAAAATTTTACCGGCGGGGCCCGGCCTCCATCCACACAATGCCATAACAAAGTCCCAGGAACCTTAACCCCCGGGGAACCCCCAACACCCTAAAAACCTAACAAAGTTCATGCAGCAAGACCAAAGTACCCACCTTTTGCCCCAAATTTTTTTAAACTTAAGTTTGGCCTCCCCTTTTAAAACACCCCTCCTCCAGAGCAATCCCAATTCATTTATTAAAAACTCCTTTGTCGACGGAGGTTCTGAACCACCACTTTGCCCTTTTAAATTTTCCCCTTCCATAAATAAAATCTAATATTGCATTTTCCACCTTAAAAACCTTAAGTCCCACATACCCAAAAAACAAACCAAGGATTTTTTCCCACTGTAATTTAAAAAATCCTGGATAAATTGTCAATAAAAATACAATATCCTCTAGTTTTAGGGCAATCCCAGAACAATGCCGAAGGCCCCTGGACAGACACCTATTACACAGAGGAATCCCTAAATTCCAATTTTATGTAGAAATAGAGGGGTTCTTAAAAATCGCTGACTAAAATAAATTGAGAGATTCGATGCTTTTATCATATATCAATGGATGGGCCCTACTCCCCCCCAAATATTAGGCTCTATAGGGGGGAATATCTCCTTTCCCACCTCTAAAGTAAATCTATTTTGGTTTTCTAAAAAAATTTGCCAAAAAAGTTTATAAAAGTGATATTACCCTTGTTGTTTTGATGTTCTTTACCCACTATCGGAAAAACTGGCATTTTTAATTAATGTGTTATTTTTTTTGCTTATAAGCGTGCCTAAACTGTATTATTTTATGCTGTGTAACGGTAAAGCAAATTTCCATTTTCAATTGTAAAACTTTTAAACACCCCCTATCTGTAACATTTTAGAGACAATTGAAGGCCCCTAGATGCCCCTGATCGAATCCCTGAGCACAAAAATTCGGACAACCAGGGGTATTTCAAAAACCCGGGATAGGGGTCACCCCTGAAGCCCAAAAACCACCCGTAATTTCCACCCCAGCTTATGCCAAACAAATTTTAAAATTGGGAAACTTTTTTGGGAAACACAAAAAAATTTTTTGCTTCCGTTTACCAAAAGATTGGGGGAATTAAAAAAAATAAAAAGGGAAATTTTTAAATTTTTTAAAACCTTCCCCCCCCATCCCAATCTCTCATATATTCATTGTTCCAAAATAAAATGCTGGGGTTAGGAAAATTTCCAACCCTCCCTCTTTTATTTTTCCAATTGCAGAGTTTCAGCTTTTTCCGGGGATGTTCCCCCCCAGATAAGGGGTCCTGAAAAACATTGGTTTAAAAAAAGAATCCTGGGGGGGCCGATTGGAGGTTATGAGGAGTACAACAATGGGGGTTTTCCAAATCATTTTAACCAGATTTGATCTTCCCCTATCATAATGGGAATTTTTTCGCCAGACTCCAAAATTTTTTTTTTAAAATTTTAACTAGCAATGGATCCAGATTCAACCCCCAAATTTGTAAAATTCACAAAAATTTATACCCAGTACGGGAAAAATGGGACACTAAAAGTGGGTATATCTCCAGGGGGAGTAAATTGATCCATGGGGATCCACTGGGGATAATGACAGACTTCCCCCAATTAATTGTCAACCCAGAAAGGGGACCATACTTTTTAAATTTATTAATTGCCCCTGGCAATGAGCCCCAGATTGCCAAAAAAAAAGGTATCATCAGCGTAAAGGCTATTTTGTCCTCCACCTCCCTCTCCTAAAGCCTTCAAATGGGCGTTTGCTCTAATCTAGCTGCTAACGGCTCAATTTCCAGGGGAAATAGCAATGGGGACAAGGGCACCCCGCCTTTTTTCCCCTTCGCAAATCAAACGTCTCGGGGTTTTTTTTATTGGGATGCACCTTAGCCCTTGGATCGTATAAAACAGCTTAAAGGGGATTTATCGTTTGAGCTGCTGTGCTGTTTTGCTATTTTTTTTTAGATTGAGTTTAAAAACCCCAGGGGGGTGTTCTTCCTCTCAGCAGGCGTTTTCTCCCCTCCCAGAGGCGGGTCTGCCCTCACTGAAAAACCCTGGGGAACTCATCTTTTTTTTTGAAGCAGGGGAGCAGAGGGTTGTCGGGAAATAAAACAGTCTGTAGCCTCCTGCATGCTTATTCTGCACCCCTTGGGGGCCCCACAAGTGCGGCAAGCACCCTTTTAAAATATCTATTTTTCCCCCTCTTAGTTTCCCCACTTTGAAAGCCAAAAACCCCCAGTTTTTAACTTCTGTTTAGTGGAAATTTAAACCCCAAATTTTTACTGACAAAGGCAGGGGGCCCTTTCAAAAACTAAAAGGGAAAAAATGTCAGCTTCAAGTAAAGACCATGTTTTTTTTTTCCTTGCCCAGTGATATGAGTGAAAAAGTGGGGGGGGAAGCCCCATCAGCTTTGGGGAGAAGCCCCTGTTAAACCCTGTAACTAAATTGGGGCCCTTGGGGTGTGCGGTTTGGGAGTGTTGGTTTTAAAAGGGAAGGGGTTTGGAGTTTAGCCCCCTCACGGGGGTTTATTTCCCCCCCCCAAAAATCCGTCCACATATGTAGAGAGCCCCTTTAAAATATAGTATGTCAATTTAAAATTGAAAATATAAAATACACATACATAGTCCCCTATTTTCGGGTCTCTTCCCTGAGAGTATTTGCATTGTATCACATTTTGGGGAATGCTTGGTGTGTGTATAGGGTATAAAATTATGATGTCTACACATTTTTTTCATATTTTTACATATTTTTAACTTTTAAATAAAAGAAAAAAAAAAAAAAAAAAAACGATGGGGAACCCGGGAACTCCCAACCTCTGTCTTCCCAAAGCGGGATCACCTATTCACTTTTACTTTTACAAGCAGCTCATACGGGACACGTGTTGAATCCTTATGTTATCCCAACACAGGGGTTGACATATAAGGGGGCGGGGCTTGCATTCGATTGGGGAAAACAAAAACGCCTTCTTTTAAAAGTTCAAATGAACCTGTGAGGAGGTAAATTTAAAATCTTGGCAAAAGCCTTTAAAAAAAGGCATTTAATTTTCCCCCGATCATCACCATAGAGTTAGTGTACTAGAGCCAGCGGGACTCTGGTTTCACTTTTCGTTTTTTAAACGTTTCAGGGAAAGAGAAAACCCACAGAGTGGCGGGGCGGGAAATGAAAAACGCAGGGGGCGTGGTCATAAAGTTTCCTGCCCAGGGGCATACCCCAAAGGCTGAATAAATTTGTCAGCCAGCCAATACAGTGCAGGGGGGGTGTCTGGGGCACGGGAATCGACCCGGGGGGCCCTTCTGACCCCACAGCCAAGGGGCAAAAATTTGAAGACAGATTTAAGCAAACCCTTGATTTGCAAAAACCAAGTGCAGAGGTAATGAAACCCCAAATTTTACAATTGCTTTTTTTTACTGCCCCCAATAATTGAGACATGATCTTTGAAACCCGAAAAAAACCCCCTTTTTTAATCAGGATAAAAATTTTTGGGCCCAAAAAACCCAATTTATGAAAAAACCGCCCAAAAAGGAATTTCCCCAATTTCCAACACTATAAAAGGCCTTTAAAAAGCAGCATTAAAGAAAAAATTAAACCAAAACCCCCCAGGGGTTAAATTAAACGGGAAGCGAAAGGTTCGGGTCCCCGGGTGAAATTATTGGCGTATCCCTCTGTGGTTTTAAAACCCCGCCTGATCAGGGCACGAGATCTGATCCCACCCCAGTTGGGTCTGTTCGCAAACCCCTTAGCTATTTTTTTGGGTACCCAATGGGATTAGGAAAGGGGGCCTGTATAAATAAGGGACAAGGGAAAAAAAATCTTTATGGGTTTTTTAATTTAAAAACTATTATTTCCCACCTTTTTCCCATTGAAGCGGGTAGCCTGCCCCTTTGTCTTTTGCTCCTGAAAAACCTCAAAAAAATTTTAGGTAACAACCACCCCCCCCAAAAAACTGCTGAGTTTTTTGGGGGTGGGCCCAATCCCTTTTCCAACCGGGGGGCCTTATTTTTGGGCCAAAGCCCTTAACTGCCACCTGCATTTTCCATCTGACTAAGGCGCATCCAAATCCCTCTGGCTGTTCTGCGCTAAAACAGGGGAAAAGTTCTAAAACCCCGTAAATATTGTTGAATCTGAAAGGGGAAAAACCCTCAAGTTTTGGGATGTGTTTTAAATGTTTATAAAAACCCCCCCCAAAACCCCCAAAAAACATCCGAGGGTTCTTTTAATTAAGGCCCTGAGGCGTGTCGAAAGAGCTGAAAATTAAAAGGGATGGCGCCCCTCGGGGGTTTAAAATAAAGGGGGCTAAGAAAAAGGCCCCTCCCCCCCCTTCACCAAAATAATTTTGTTTTTAAAAAACTTTTAATTTTCAGCATTTTCCTATAAAAAATGTGTTCAGTTTTTCCCGCGCCTTTCGAGTTCTCCACCGGCTTTTGGAAAATGCGAAGCAAACAAATCGTTCTCAGCAGCATTGACTTGCTCACGGGTAGTTTTTTCTACCTGCCCCCTTTTTAAACTTATGGTGCTTTAATTTTCCCCAAAGCAGCCCCCCTCTTGTAGTACCCCTTCATAGTGGGCCCCCAACCAAATTTCCCGATTGGAGCTGAGTCCCCAAATTTATCTGAAAGAATTCCCCCAAATTTTGAAAGCCAAAAATTTAAATGTATCCCCTTAGGGGGCCCCGAGAGCATTAAAAACTCACAGCCTTTATATTTCCTATGGGTAAATCAGGAATTTTAATCTGTATCAGCATTTGGGTAATGATCAGGAAAAGGACGTGTAAGGGTACTTTAGTTTTTTTTTACCATTTGACACAGCCGCGGGTTCCCCAAAGGGCCAATTAATATTCCTAGGGGAAATTTTGTTTTTACGTACTAAAAATAAAAATTTTAATAGTGAAAATCATTGGGGGTTTAGCAGCCAGATGTCTACAAGTTCCAAATCTCCAAATATGGGGTTGTCAAAACGAAGTTTAAGTGAGGATGTAGTAAAATTATTTTTCTGATTAATTATCCCAATGGGGTTTCCCCCCCAGTAATTTAAAATTTCCCCCATAATAAGAAAATGGGACATCGGATAAACCCCTCCCCAAAGTTAAACATTTTCTTTAAAGGGACTGGGGAATTATAGGGTGAAGGTTTTATAAATGTTTTTTCCCCAAAAAAAATGTTTCAAGGGTTTTTTATTTTACCGTATTCCCCAATAATAAAAATCCCCATTACCCTTTTCTTCAATAGCCCGACATTCAAAAGGGAAAAGGATTTTTTGGGTAATAATACTGGGGGACAAATTGGGAAAAATTACTGTGTTAAACAAAAGACTCGCCCCAAACCCCCCCATGCCCTTTTAAGGTCTGTTTCTGTATCTGGGCAATAAATGTGTCTCTTGAATAAAAAATATAGCTGGTGGGTATTTGGGGAAAAAAAAAAAATTTAAAAATCGGGGGATCTTTGTTTTTGGGGCCCCTCCCGTCCCCTGCCTTCCAGGAAAGGGCCCCGTGTTATTTTATCCCCCATTAAACATCCTGTGTCCATTAAGTTACCAAGTAACTTCAATTTTCAAAAGATGGATGGAAGCCCTCCAAATTGCCCCACAAAGTAAGCAAGAGGGTTTGGGACAGTTTTTTAAAATTTCCCCCCCCAGAAAATAACAAGTTTTAAACCAAAAAATTGTAAAATTTTTTACAAAAAAACAAGAAATTTTAAAAAAGTGGGAAAAAATTTTAAAAAGGGCCCCAAAAAAAGGGCTCAAACCCCTCCCTACGACCGGAAAATTTAAGGCAAAAAGGGTTTTACTGCTTAAAAAAAGACTAACAGTTTTTTCTCCAAAACCCCCCCCTGCTCCTAAAAAATGTTTTTTTAATATGAAAATGGGAACCCCGGTTGGAGCAGGACGAAAAAAAAATTTTAAAAAGCCGAATACAGGAGGGGAAGTGAAGAAAAAGTGTTATAGGGGGTGAAACACTTATCTTTTCCGGAAAACCTTTTGGAAGCCCACACTTTTATGGCGGATTCATTTGGGCAATCCCTGCTGAGGGCCTTGGGGGTTCAAAGAAAAGCGTTGAGTTTTTAAAGGGTACCCCCTGGGGTCTGGCTGGGGAAATTTGCATGGGTATTGCACCCCCAAGCGCCTGGAGCCGCCTCTTACTTTCCCGGGAAAACTGCGCCCCTTTTTTTTGAACTCTGTTGAGAAATCCGGATAGAAGGGGATCCCGAAAGCCATCCCACCCATTAAAGGGCCGCTGAAGGCCGGGGCTTTTGGGGCAGTATTGTGTCTCTTTCTTTTTTTAAAATGCAGCAGCTTAACCGCATGAAATTTTGGCGGGGGCCCCCGGGGGTAATGGGGCCTTTTGGGCCCTGTGCGCCCTCTCAACGGGGAAACTTTTGGGAAATAAAAGGGTCCTTTCCAAAGTTTTTAGTGAGCCAAAGGGCTGAAATAACTCGGGTGGGTTGGGGCCCTCCGTTTTTTTTGGGCACTCCCACAATGCGAAATTGTTTCTGGCCCGGGGGGATTCTTCCCCGGGGTCTTCCGGGGCTTTTGGAGGGGTAGCGGGGTTAATAAACCTGAGAATGCGGAAGGGCCCGTGACCAAAGGTTTAAAAAAGGGTCCCCTAATCAAATGTTTCTGGGTTTCAGAGCTTTGGACCCCGCTCAAAATATTTGCTGCATATCGTCCCCCCTGATGTTTGGGTATTTTCCCCTTTAAAACCACCAAATTGTGTAGTAGGGTGGGATAAAGCAGGAGGGCATTGGTGAAAAGCTTGAACACATCCCCCCAAATGTTGGTCCCCCCTGTATCTTGCTGTGCTTTTTTAAACTAGGAGTGACCTGTGTTTTTTGTTTTAGGTTAGCTCCCGAAAGCATTTTGCTGGCACTTTTCTCTTCCTGTGTCCTTTTTCTTGCTGTCACAGCTTTTGGGGGGGGGGTTTTTGTACAGAAACCCGCTGTTGCCCACTGGGAGGGCTCTATGCCAAGGGAAAATTTTGGAAGGGTTATGGGCATATTGGCCTAAATTTTGCGTGCCCCTGTGGTACTTCGCTTGCTTCCCTTTCTGTTCTTGCAGTGCCAGGGGGGATCCCTGTGGTTTTTTGTTCAAACCCACTTCCCCCCCTTTTTGTAGCTCCCTTTTTGCGGGGGAGTCATCGCACTGCGGTCTGGAAAGTGACCAGAATTTCTCCGGGGAGTATGAGAAACAGCTTGCTTATTGGTCCAAGGAGTTTGGGGGGTCCCATGCCGCCCCCAAACACAAAGGGTTTACAGGAGCAATGCTGGAAACTCCTCTTTAGGGAAACTGCTGCTCAGCTTGGCCAGCAGGGTCCCACCCAATTTCTGTCCTTACTCTGGGGAGAGGGGGTTAAAGGCCAAAAACAATATGAAGTGTGTAAAAGGGGTTAAGGAAACCCATGAATCTCACGATGCATCTGTTTTAGTAAATCCTCGTGAAATGACAATTCTGGAGCATCTTCTCTTATAATTCTGGGTTGCGCTGTTTCTCTGTTGTTCCTTCTAGAAAAAAAAATCAGGATTTCAGATGGGGTGTTACATTTGTTTTGCTTTTCCCCAAAATTGTGTTCCTTGCCTCCTTTCGACTGTCAGCATTGGGCTAAACAAATTTTTGGACCATGCAAGGGGAACCTTTCCCCCTAATTTTGGGAAAAACTACTGACAGGGGTTGGGTAATACATTTTTAGGAGGAATAACAGGGATACCAAACAACATAGAGATTTTTGGAAAGGGTGCTACAAAATTTGGGTTTTTTTTCTGGGGAAAAATATATTTAAACCCCAAAAAAAAATCTGTCGGAGCCCAAACACAGGGGCTTCTTTAAAAAGGGGGTTTTTCACCACCCCTGATTGCTTTAAACCCAAATAGGCAAGGGGGAAAAAATTTTTCCGGGGGGTACCTTTCCAATTGTAGTTAAATTTTGGGGGGTCCTTTCCGGGGGTGCCTGGCCTGTTTATCTGGCCTTTTGGGCGGGGGTTAGGGTCCCCCCCCCCCCCCCCCCCCTTCCTTTTATTTATTTACCTTCTCCTTTCCCCCTGCTTGTCCTTGTATGTGTGACCCTTGTATACACCCTGTTGTTTTTCTTCTGTATTGTTTACCGCTCAGTAATGTTACTGGCTCCCATATTCTACACCAACCAGATCGCATATGATTTTTCACCATTTTGCGGTAGCCTTGGGTCATTTTTCTAGCATATGTGTGACAGCGGTGTTGATTTTCATTGTTTGTGTACTTTGTATATCTAAAGGTACATGTTGGACACATTATCTTTTTTTATTCTTTCTTTTTTTAATAACGTCTGATTGTCACAGATGTCATTGTTTATCAATAAACCTTTCTTAATTTGAAAAAAACAAGTAGGCAAGGGTAAATAAAGACTATTACCAAATAAATTGCTGTTCTTATTTTGCAGTGTTTTGTTTAGGAGATTGAGGAGATTGTATCTCCAGCTTGTATACACAACCACCTATCTCTGCTCTCTTTGCTCCTGCTGCCCTCTCCGACCATGGTGGGTCAATGAGTGTTATCTCCAGCACAAGAGCTTGTTTGCTTTAATCCTTTAGATCTCTATACCAACCAACAAAGTGGGCCAATAAAATAACAAATAAATTACCATAAGGGCACACACTTCAAACCACAAACCAATAAAAAAAAAAAAATATATATATATATATATACCCAACTGCATGTAATAAGATACCAATTTTGTTAGAAAAACTAAAAAACGTAAGGATAATACAGACTGGACAGTGCCAGGATACAGAAGGCACCGATGGAATTGTATTCCTGGATATAATGTATCAGACACAGAAATAAATGGCCAATATATCTTAGTAAATAGTAGGGAACGCCCCAAGAAATATCACATTATATATGTTACTACCCATCTATCAGCTAATAAATACAAAGTGCATGTATACCAAAAGGTTAAAATAAATTAAATCAGGGAATAGAAAACAGTGCCACAATTTTTGGTCTGTATTCCCTGGTTTACTTTATCTTTACATTTTGGTATGCACGCACTTTGTATTTATTAGCTGATAGATGGGTATTAACATACATAATGTGATATTTCTTGCTGGGTGTTTCCTACTATCTACTTAGATATATTGCCTATTTACTTCTGTGTCAGATACATTATATCCAGGGATACGGTTCCATCTGTGTCTTCTGTGGTCCTGGCACTGTCCGGTCTGTGTTATCCTTACATGTTTTTTAGTGTATTTGTTTTTGTACACACATATATATTTTATCAGTTTGTGCTTTAGACCACTACAGCCTTGTGGACTAGAGTTTACAATCCTCTTGCACTCATGCACTGTAACAGGCTCAGTTAGGAATAGCAGAGCTGATATGCCAATGATTGCTGTAGAACGCCCCACAGCCTAACCAGGAAGTGTGAGTCTGAAGCTGGCTGTCCCCCTGTGCATGGTGAAAAACCCCTTTAATAGCCCTCCATCGGTAATCCCTGGAAACAAAATGTCACCAGAGGTACTTTCTGCTGCAGTCGTGGAAAACGGACAGAGATTGCAACACAATGCCAACTCAGGTCCTCTTTGCTTCCATTAGTAGCTGGGGATTCCAAATGAAGGAATCGCTTTTTATTACAAGCATTGTCTAAAACAGTTCCTCTGAATGTCATCTGACGCGTCATTTAGAAGAACTTTGCTCACGAACAAATTCCAAAAGAAGGGTGTTTGGTGCTTTACAGGAAGACAAACTCCTTAGGCATCATACTTTGTGCCCCCAAAATATACCAAGCATATCAAGAAAAAAACTTCCTCTGAGGCAGCATGTAGGTGCTATTAAAGAGGTTTTCTTTACAAACACAAACTCAAGAAAGCGTGTTAGGCCATGTTCACACGGCTTAAAATGGGACGTATTTCAGTCCGTAATTCAGTCCGTACTGCGCTAATTATGGCTGGAATACGTCCCAGTCATTACGGTAATCCATAGTTCTCTACGAGAACTATGGATTACGTCTCCTCTCCCCTCTCAGCGAATCCGCCGCGGGGGAAGATAAGTGACACGTGAATTACCAGCAGCGTATACGCACCGCTAGTAACGATAGTCTATGGGCCGGCGAGGTGCCGGTCCCCCGCTCCCGCGGCGTTATTGCGGGGCGTAATTACGCCAAGCAAATAAGCCGTGTGAACATAGCCTTAGGGTAAGTTCACACGGCTTAATTGCGGGGCGTACTGTGTGCCCCGCAATTACGCCGGATGTTCACGGAGTCGCTGGCCCCATAGACATGCATTATTAAATGACATGTCAATTATCTCCCTGCATGTACAATACGATCGTATTGTCCGAGCGGGGAGAGAACGCGTAATCCATAGTTCTCTATGAGAACTGTGAATTACCGTAATGATTGGGACGTATTTCGCTCGTATTAGAGCACAGTACGCCGCGAAATACGTGGCGAAATGCGCCCCAAAATAAGCCGTGTGAACCTACCCTAAACCCTTATACACCATCTGTATTTACTCAACACGTTTCTCGCCTCCGGCAGGCGCTACGTCAGGAGTCATGCATATGAAAAAGTTGGGAAAACAGTACATTTAAACTGTTCGTTCATTGGTTAATGCAGGGGTCTTCAAAGTGCGTCCCTCCAGCTGTTGGGAAACTACAACTCCCATCATGCATTTATATAATCGCTATCAGTGGGCATGATGGGAGGTGTAGTTTCCCAACAGCTGGAGGGACGCACTTTGAAGACCCCTGGGTTAATGCATCAACCAATCAGGGGAGGAGCAACAAAAACCCATTATGTTCTATGGAATATGTCTCCACTTCCAATGCAAATCAACAGAGGAGCGCCGGTCTACATGATTCTCTATGGGAAATAGACTCCTAATGTGATAGGCTGAGAGGGAGTGGATTGGGTCGCTACTACCCAATCAGAAGGCGAGTGATGGAAAACCATTCTATTCTATGGAGACAGTCTCAGCCTATCAGTGAAAGAGCGACGGTCTACATTATTCACATTATTCACTATGGGGAATAGACCTCTTATGTGATAGGCTGGGGAAAAAATGGGTTGGGTCACTTCACCCAATCGGAGGGGGAGCGAGGGGTTAACCATTGTATGTATGTATGGGAAATGTCTTAGCCAATCAGCTTAGGAGCAACAGTTTACATTCTACTCTATGGGAAATGAACTCCTAATGTGATTGGCTGGGAGAGAGGGGGATGGGTCGCTTAGCCCAATCAAATGTTCGCATATCTAGGGAAACATAATGTTTACATAAAATTTCCCAATGAGATTTGTATAAAAGGCAGCTCGCTTTAAATGTTTAGGTCACTTTGCTCTACAGAGATACGAGCAACTTTTTAACATAGAGGCTGCTGTGAGCCGTAGTAGTTTTTAGAAACAAATGATTATAGGAAAGATCATTATTAGAAACCTTAGAGACACTAAACTCAATCTACGAGACTCGTTTTTTGTCTCAAAGCCTAGTACTTTCTTCTATTCATAGGAAATAATGGGCTAACGTCGCTCCCCCTCTGATTGGGTGGAAATGACTCAACCCACCCGAGCCTGTTCAATTAGGAGTCTATTCCCCCCTTTTTGTTTAGTGCACCTCTGTAGGTAGAATAGCCCCCCTTTTGTTTAGTGCACCTCTGTAAGTAGACTAGCCCCCCTTTTGTTTAGTGCACCTCTGTAGGTAGACTAGCCCCCCATTTTGTTTAGTGCACCTCTGTAGGTAGAATAGCCCCCCATTTTGTTTAGTGCACCTCTGTAGGTAGAATAGCCCCCCATTTTGTTTAGTGCACCTCTGTAGGTAGAATAGCCCTCTCCCCCCGAAGTTTAGTGCACCCCTGTAGTTATAAGAGTCCTCCTTGTTCCAAGTCTGCTGCTTTAGGTGCATACTGGAAGTGGCAGCGTGGATGACCGTCATCCTCCGCGCTGCCTGCAAGCTATGTGCCCCCCCTTAGTTTAAGATCCCCCTTGTAATTTAGGGAACCCCTTTAGGTAAATACCCCCCCCCCCTGGGGTTTAGCCCCCCCCCACCCCTTCCCCCCCTCTAGCTTATTACTCAGTTTGCCGTCCCCCCCCCCGGCGTCTCCGTCTGCTCCGGCCCAAGTCGCTCTTTAGGTTTTGGGGCATTGACAGGAGAGGGCAGGCGGTGCGATGACGTCACATCCGTCGCGCTGCCTGCAGAGCTATGTCCGGCAGGGAGCGCACAGCTCTCCCTGTCCCCCGTTCATCTTAATTGTATGCGCGTCACAAGGACGTGCATATAATTAAGATAGCCTCTGTGAAACAAGGGGCCGGCGGGCCCCCCTGGCTTCACAGACCGTCCGGGCCCCATCGAGCAGTACCAGTTGTACTGCCCTAACGGCGGCCCTGTTTGGCACTCCCCCTCTGATTGGGCAAAGAGCCCCAACCCACTCTCTCCCAGCCAATCACATTAGGAGTTCATTTGCCATAGAGTATAATGTAAACTGTCGCTCCTAAGCTGATTGGCTAAGACAGCTCCCATAGAATACAATGGGTAACCCGTCACTCCCCCTCTGATTGGGTGGAAGTGACCGAACCCATTTTTTTCCCAGCTTATCACATTAGAGGTCTATTCCCCATAGAGAATAATGTAGACCGACGCTCCTCTGTTGATTGGCTGAAACATATTCCATAGAACATAATGGGTTTTTGTCGCTCCTCCTGAGATTGGAGGATGCATTAACCAATGAACGAACAACTATAAGTTTAAAATGAACTGTTTTCCCAGTTTTTTTCATATGCATGACTCCTGAAGTAGCGCCAGAGGCGAGAAACGCGTTACGTAAATACAGATGGCGTATGAAGCTTTCTTGCGTTTGCACCTACATGCTGCCTCATTGAGGACGTTTTTTAGTAAGTGCCGAGACCTGGTTTTTCTTGATCTACTTGACATACTGTGCCCACTGCTGCAAGTGAGTCCATTTAAATGCATAAGAGTGTTGTGCCTATACATTAGAACTAAATAGGTGAGCACCCAGTTCACACTGATTTTATTAATTTTTTTCTTGCATACATACTTCACCATAAGAGCGCCCCTTATGGTTTTTCTTTATACCCCCAAAATATACAGCACAGCCTCTTTACCATATCTGAACACACACATTACCCTTATGTTCTCTATTTTCTGCTTCCATTTTTCAGTCTCCTCTCCTGTGTGTGCTTCTGTTGCCGGTCACTGGCCGTCAGGTCATCTGAGAGCTTCTTCTATTGTATGGAAAGAGAATGAGTGTTACCCAGGAGAATGCACATTCTTACTGACAATGAGAGATCGTAGGAATTACCTGTGACACACAAAGCCCGACTGCTGAACTTAGGGCTGGGCTGGTTTCCACATTACATATTCAGATTTGACATTCCCTGATATACTTCTCCACCTGAGGGCGGATGAGGCACACTCATAGTGACAGAAATGCAGATTTCAAGGAGTGGATATGGTGTAGTTTTTTTGTTTTTTTTTTAAATTGTTAATTTTTATTAGATTTTTACAAACATAAAGCCACCCAGGGCTATTAAAAGAAATACACCAGGTGCATTAGCAACATATCAACAGTAGGGGCGTACATCGCACCGAATATGAATTCAAATAATACGTAAAAATCCCAGCCAGAAAATACTAGTCTTTAGCACCGTCCGAAGGAGCTAATAAGGTAGATGCAACAGACGGCCCTTTAGCCAAGTAAATCAATTACACAAAAAGACAACTAACAAGACGAAGGGAAGACAAAGAACACAACACACAAGGATAAAGAGATTCCCTGCACTAAACCCGCAGTCCAACCATATCAATAGGAGATTCTACAAATCTTGAAGGATGCAATAAACATCCCATGGTTTCCAAAAGCGGTCAAAAGGGGTCCAATTGGTCATGAGATAGGGCAGTGAGGTATTCCATACGTCTAACTTCCTGTAAGCGAAGACAAACATCATGCTTGGTAGGAATAGAGGTTTGCTTCCAAAATTTTGCAAACAGGCATTTGGTGGCTGTCACCACATACAGGAAAAGTCTACCCATCTGACGTCCTAGCGGGGCATAGGGGATATTAAGGAGGAAAGTGTGCGGTGTGAGGAGGACCCTAACCTGTGTAATGTCCAGCACCAAAGACTGGACCGGTCTCCAAAGTGGCCGTATCAATCTGCAGTCCCAAAATATATGCTGTAGAGTCGCTCCTGGATCCCCACATCTCCAACAGCAGTACGGGATGTCAGGCTTAAGTTTATGTAAAAGGGCAGGAGTATGATACCAGTACATTAAAATCTTGTACTGGTTCTCCTTAGTTTGTGCAGAGATAGACAATCGGGCAGCCTGTTTCCATATCAGTTGCCAGGTGTCCCTGGAGATGGGGGATCCCAGGTATTCCTCCCACTTAACCAAAAAACGAGTGAACCAAAAAGGCGAGTCCTGCGAGGGGCGACCCGGAATTTGTATATTGTGGATATCAAACCCTTAGTCGATAAACCCGCTCGACAAACCTTTTCGAACATAGTGGGGGGAGACACAGTAGTGGATTTCAAGATAGAAAGCATAAAGTGCCTGATCTGAAGGTAGGAATAGGCGGCCGAAAGGGGCAAATCATGTGCGGATCGTAAAACATCGAAAGATTTTAAATTCAGTGTTCGATGGTCCCCATGTCGCGAAGTAAAACAGGGCCCGCGGTCAAACCAGGGTCTCAGACTCTCATCCGGGGCCGTCATCCAACAGTAAAGGATGGAAGATAAATGAGGTCATTGCGGAAGCATCAGAACACAACCCAAATTTTTTGTAGCACCGCCTCCAAATGTCTCTAGTGAGTGCCATGGAGTGTAGTAGCGTAATATTCAAACTATGAGAGGTAGTGGCCCACAATAGGGAATTGGGATGAATGGGGGCCAGCCATAACTTCTCCACCTCCATCCACCTAGAGTAAGCAAAAAAAGCGGACCATGAGGGTATAGCTCGCAGCTGAGCGGCCCAGTAATATTTGATTATATCCGGCATCGCCAGACCCCCTTCTCCCCTACCCGCCAACAGAACACTCCGGGATATCCTATGCCTCTTATTACCCCAGACAAAGTGAATCAAGTCTGACTGCAAAGAACGGAGGAGTGACATTGGGACAGGAACAGGCAAGGTCTCATAGAGATACATCGGTTTAGGGAGGATGGTCATTTTAATCGCCGCTGTACGGCCAAATAAGGATAGACCCAATTTTTTCCACCTTTCCAGCAAACTCTTAATCTCCACCACAAGTTTGGGGAAATTATGCTTGAAAAGAGAGGCATAGACCGGCGTCAAACGTACCCCCAAGTATCGCAAATTTTCAGCTTGCCATCGATAATTAAAGTTGGCCTGTAACAGAGACAAGAGATCACTAGAAAATATTCACTGGCATAACCTCCATCTTGGACGTATTAATTTTGTAGCCCGAAACAGCCCCAAATCTAGGTAGAAGGGCGTGCAGATTAGGAAGAGATATCATAGGGTTATTAGTGTGAGGGGGAAAATCATCTGCATACAGTGAGATCTTAAATTCCGTGCCTTTTAGAATATGGTGTAGTTTAAACTTACACTTTGCCAGGACTCCTGGGTATTCATGAGCTTTATGGACCAAGAAACATTTTTTTAGTTTTTGCCCTCCTTGCGTTTCAACAGTTGTAACTTTTTTATTTTTTAAATGACGCAGTTGTATGAGGCCTCGTTTTAATTCCAGACAAGTTGTACTTTAGGCGGAATAGTTTAAGTTTACTTAGAAATTATTGCAGAATTTTTTTTTTATTTATTTATTTTTAATTTTTTTGTTTTTTTTACACCATTCACATTCCACACTTAATAACTTGTTAGATTAATTCTACAGGTTATCACGGTCGTGCGGATACCTAATATGTGTAGGATTTTTTTTGTGTGTAATGAATGCACAATTATTTTTTATTAAATATTTATTTTTTATTTTATTATTTGTTTCTTCATTTTTTTTAGACGTTTTATATTTTTTTACTTTTTTTTTTTTAATCCCCTGAAGGGAGAACTGTTTTTTTTTTTTTTTTTAAAACTTAGTAATGTATTAGCATATTCATATATGCTAATACATTATAATCTGTGTCAGTCTGACACAGGCAGTGTTGAGGACAGCCCACAGGCTGGCCTGATCACTGGCTTGTTACACAGACAGCTCTGAGGCCACTCTAGGTCCCCAGGGCTGACCGTGCAGCCGTTCCCCGGGCTCTGTCGGGTGACCGGGTGTTCTGATCACCCGACAGCGCAGGGGAACCGTTTATTGCTTTGCTCGTAATGCACCGCCGCAATCAAATTTTTAAAAACACCGGAGCGGGGTTTTCCTCCGCCCCGGCTCGCAGGGGATGCTCTGGGATCGGGGTTGTGTACACCCCAAACCTAGCGCAGCCCCGATGCGCAAAAACCAAAAAACTCGCTTTAGACGAACGCCCCCACCACCGACGTCTAAAGACGGTGCGCGGTCGTTAAGGGGTTAAAGAGGACAATTCTACAGCATCTTTCTTTTTGATCTCTATGTTGTGCAGTTTCCCAGTTATTCCTGCTAGAAATTTATTACTGAATCTGTCAGATGGGAGTTGATATTTTGGGGCTGCACAGTCTGACATTGTCCAATCAGTGCTGGGAGAGTCAATGTGTACAGGACATACCCCTTTGAAAACTGGAATAATAACGCCCATCTGACTGAAACAGTCATACATTTCTATAAGGAATAACAGAAGAGCAACAAAACACAGAGTTATAAGAGAAGATGCTCAAGAATTGTATCAGAGGACGTGCAAGAACTTACTAAAACAGACCTGTCAAGAGATGTCCCATGACCTCTTTAATCTCTTACTGCCACAACCATCCTGACAGAGACCCATTTTTTTTTAAAATCGACTTTTGGTCCTTTTTAGGGGGGGAAAAACTTTTGACGCTTTAACTATCCATTGATCAGAATTTTCCTTGTGACACATTGTGCTTTAAGTTAGCACGAAATTTTGGTCCGTACAATCCTTGTTTATTTGTGAAAAATATCAAAATTTCATAAAAATTTTGAAAAATTTGCCATTTTCAAACTTCAATCTACCATATGTCTACTGTAGGTTGGCATCATTTTTAAAATGTCTTTTTATTTTGTTATGACATTAGGGGCTTATAAATTGAGTAGTAATTTTTCACATTTTCAAGAAAAATTGCAACACAGATTTTTTTGGGGACCAGTCCAGTTCTGACGTGGCTTTGAGGGATCTGTATGTTAGGTACCCTCATAAATGAAAGTACTAAAGTATTCAAAACCGCATTTAGGAGGTTTATTAAACCAAGAGGTGTAACTTCAAAATTAGAATTTTTTTTTTTTGTGTGCCGATTTTAGATTTTTATCCACTATTCACAGGATGTGACCAGGGAAATGCAACTCAACATTTATTCCCCCAATTCTGCCGTTTTTAGAGACATCTAAAGTGCGCTATTTGAATCAACCACAGGCCTCACAATAGAAAGGAGCATCTACTGGACTCTGGGGTCTCATTTTCATTACGATTTTCTTTCCAGGTTTGCGGACACCCTAAGGTGCTAAAACTCAATAAAACACCCCTAACAAACAACCCATATAAAGAAAGAAAAAAGTTTTCGGAGCAATGAGGTTGATGTTTCTCTATATGTGCAGTAAACATGACATTTTAGTTTTACTCCGTGGGTCAATACGATTATTGCGATACCCAATTTATATCTTTTTTTTTTTCTTGAAGCACTTAAAAAAAAGTGTTTTTATTGTATAAAACAATATTTATGCATCGCTATCCTCTGAGAGCCATAACTTTTTTATTTTTCTGTATACAGAGCTGTATAAGGGCTTTTTTGTAGGATGAACTGACATTTCATTTGTACCACTTTGGCTTTTATGTGACTTTTTGATCGCTTTTTATTCCATCTTATGTGCTGCAAGAGGAAAAAAAGTTGCAATTCTGTGACTGTTTTCATTGTAGTTTTGGGGGTCACAGAAGTGGCTGTTTCATTACTATAACTAGAGACAACCCCACACATCTATGGCCTCCGCTCCATCATCTGCTCCTCTCTGGGGGCTGGAACCCATCAGACATTTTTGTGGTAAATCTTGTGGATCTGCCAGGATACTCCTCTGAGGAAGAAACCAGAGATCATACAAAAACTGTTTTTACTGGATGGTTTATTTAGGTTGCTTACAGTAGCACATCCAGTACCACAGCCATACTATGCCCGCCATAACAGTTCCAGTCATACTATGCCCGCCATAAGTGAGCCAGCCATACTATGCCCGCCATAACTGAGCCAGCCATACTATGCCCGCCATAACTGAGCCAGCCATACTATGCCCGCCATTATTGAGCCAGCCATACTATGCCCGCCATAACTGAGCCAGCCATACTATGCCCGCCATTATTGAGCCAGCCATACTATGCCCGCCATAACTGAGCCAGCCATACTATGCCCCCATAACGAGCCTACCATACTAATCCCGCCATAACTAGCCAGCCATACTATGCCCGCCATAAGTGAGCCAGCCATACTATGCCCGCCATAAGTGAGCCAGCCATACTATGCCCGCCATAACTGAGCCAGCCATACTATGCCCGCCATAACTGAGCCAGCCATACTATGCCCGCCATAACTGAGCCAGCCATACTATGCCCGCCATAAGTGAGCCAGCCATACTATGCCCGCCATAACTGAGCCAGTCATACTATGCCCGCCATAACTGAGCCAGTCATACTATGCCCGCCATAACTGAGCCAGTCATACTATGCCCGCATAACTGAGCCAGCCATACTATGCCCTCCTAAACCTCTCCAGCCATAATTTGCCCGCCATAACTGAGCCAGTCATACTATGCCCGCCATAACTGAGCCAGCCATACTATGCCCGCCATAACAGTACTAGTCATACGATGCCCGCCATAACAGTACCAGCCATACTATTCCTGCCATAACTGAGCCAGCCATACTATGCCCGCCATAACAGTACTAGTCATACTATGCCCGCCATAACTGAGCCAGCCATACTATGCCCGCCATAACTGAGCCAGTCATACTATGCCCGCCATAACTGAGCCAGCCATACTATGCCCGCCATAACTGAGCCAGCCATACTATGCCCGCCATAATGGAGCCAGCAATAGTATGCCCGCCATAACTGAGCCAGCCATACTATGCCCGCCATAACTGAGCCAGTCATACTATGCCCGCCATAACAGTACTAGTCATACTATGCCCGCCATAACTGTACCAGCCATACTATTCCCGCCATAACTGACCCAGCCATACTATGCCCGCCATAACAGTACCAGCCATACTATGCCCGCCATAACGGAGCCAGCAATATTATGCCTGCCATAACTGAGCCAGCCATACTATGCCCGCCATAACTGAGCCAGTCATACTATGCCCGCCATAACAGTACCAGCCATACTATGCCCGCCATAACAATACCAGTCATACTATGCCCGCAACAGTAACAGCCATACTATGCCCGCCATAACTGAGCCAGCCATACTATGCCCGCCATAACTGAGCCAGTCATACTATGCCCACCATAACTGAGCCAGTCATACTATGCCCACCATAACTGAGCCAGTCATGCTATGCCTGCCATAACAGTACTAGTCATACTATGCCCACCATAACAGTACTAGTCATACTATGCCTGCCATAACTGAGCCAGCCATACTATGCCAGCTATAACAGTACTAGTCATACTATGCCCACCATAACAGTACTAGTCATACTATGCCCGCCATAACTGAGCCAGTCATACTATGCCCGCCATAACAGTACTAGTCATACTATGCCCGCCATAACAGTACTAGTCATACTATGCCCGCCATAACAGTACTAGTCATACTATGCCAGCTATAACAGTACCAGCCATACTATGCCAGCTATAACAGTACTAGTCAAACTATGCCCGCCATAACAGTACCAGCCATACTATGCCCGCCATAACAGTACCAGCCATACTATGCCCGCTATAACAGTACTAGTCATACTATGCCCACCATAACAGTACTAGTCATACTATGCCCGCCATAATGCTTCCATGTATGTCTTACATTTGTATTGCAGCGCCATTTTCTGTGTCAATGGACCTGAGTGATGCTGCACTTTTTGTGGGCTGAAGTCTGCTTTTTTGGTACCATTTTGGGATAGGTGCGACTTTTTGATCACTTTTTATTCCAATTTGTAGGGGATGTGAAATTACCCCAAAAAATTGCTATTTTGATGTTTGGAATTTTTTTCTTCTATAGTGTCAGCGGGCGGGATACATTGCTATATTTTAATAGTTCGGACTTACGGACGCAGCGATACCAATTGGGCAACTCTCTCTATTCGGCGAGGTCAGATATGACGTTTTGAATTGTGATCTCTCACCTCTGTCTACAAGTGTCACCTGCTGCAGACGGTGTCACAAGGGGGCCTTATGTGTTCTGTGTCTATGAGATTAGGGACGACTGCCCAAGTAGTTGGCTTGGGATCCCTTACTGGAGCTAGTACTTTGCTATAGATATAAGGCTCTCCTGTTAATAGGTGGGTTCCACCAGACTTGATGATAGAAAGGGAGTTATTCCCTCTTTCAGAAGCAAAAAGGGTTAAATGATGAGGATAGAGATCAGGTTTTTAAATAGTGTGTATAGAGGTTAAGAGTTAGATATAATAAAAGTTACGTTTTAGTGTTTAACAGATAGAGAACTGATAGAGTTTAAGTTTGCCTATGGCAAAATAGTAAATATAGTGATCAAAAGTCACTCTTTGTTCTCTTGCGAGATTCCCAATTTTTTGGAGATTATGTGACCTCTATGTGGTCTCTATATGGAGGTGTTGTAGGTTATACCTGAGCTGGTGTCTGACCTCTATGTGGTCTCTATATGGTGGTGTTGTAGGTTATATCGGCGTTAGTTTAGTGGCAGTGTACACTTGTCCCTGGTTGTAAAAGTGAGGGAACACCTGACCCTGTGATAGGAGTTACACTTTTACCTTCTTGCTGTTGTTTATTTTAGAAGGTGGTGAGGAGCGTGACCAAGGGAAACATGGAGGGGGAATATTGTATGCGGGTGGAGGGGGATAGTGTATGCGGGTGGAGGGGATATTGTATGTGGGTGGAGGGGGATATTGTATGTGGGTGGAGGGGGATATTGTATGCGGGTGGAGGGGGATAGTGTATGCGGGTGGAGGGGATATTGTATGTGGGTGGAGGGGATATTGTATGTGGGGTGGAGGGGATATTGTATGAGGGTGGAGGGGGATAGTGTATGTGGGGTGGAGGGGATATTGTATGTGGGGTGGAGGGGGATATTGTATGTGGGTGGAGGGGGAATATTGTATGTGGGTTGGGGGGATATTGTATGTGGGGTGGAGGGGGATATTGTATGTGGGTGGAGGGGATATTGTATGTGGGGTGGAGGGGGATATTGCATGTGGGTGGAGGGGGATATTGCATGTGGGTGGAGGGGGATATTGTATGTGGGTGGAGGGGATATTGTATGTGGGTGGAGGGGGATATTGCATGTGGGTGGAGGGGGATATTGCATGTGGGTGGAGGGGGATATTGCATGTGGGTGGAGGGGGATATTGCATGTGGGTGGAGGGGGATATTGTATGTGGGCTGTATGAGGGAGCTACTTAGCCATGTGTCTATAATATGCTAGACTGACACGTGTGAGATATACAGATATGTGACTCTCTTGCTATTGTACTACACAATACAATTCTGTTTTGCACACTGTATTATGTGGTAAAATGGGCGCATTTATGTCCGAGGCCGGTAATATTTTCCTGTACAATAGGGTGGGCCCCAGACCCCCCAGTCCAACTCTTCATGTTTATCAGAGGGTCTCCTGCTGTAGCTATAGCCCATCTCCTTCTCCTGCTGGCTCTGTTTCCTGCTGTTAGTGGGGGCTGTCAGTACCCGCCTCTTATGTGGACGCAGAGCTCATTAGATATACGGGGATGCTGGGAGTTGTGGTTGTCGGAGACTACTGTCATAGATCCCACACCCATATTCGGTCACTGACAGGCATGTTTATCAGAGGGTTTCCTGCTGTAGCTATATGCTCAGGCGGCGGCCCCTCACCTTCTCCTGCTGCCTCCGTTCAGGAGTTGTAGTTGTCAGAGCCCGCTGTCATATACTAATCCCACACCCATGGGCGGTCACTGTGACAGGCATGTTTATCAGAGGCTCTCCTGATGTAGCTATATGCACCGGTGGAGGCCCCTCACACAATCCAGCTGGCTCTTTTCCCTGCTGTTAGTGGGGACTGTCAGCATCCACCTCTTATGTGGACACAGTGCTCATTAGATATACGGGGATGCTGGGAGCTGTAGTTGTCAGAGCCCATCGTCATAGATCCCACACCCATGGGCGGTCACTGTGACAGGCATGTTTATCAGAGGGTCTCCTGCTGTAGCTATGGCCCCTCACCTTCTCCTGGCTCCGTTCAGGAGTTGTAGATGTCAGAGCCCACTATCATAGATCCCACACCCATGGGCGGTCACTGTGACAGGAATGTTTATCAGAGGGTTTCCTGCTGTAGATATATGCTCCAGTGGTGGCCCCTCACCTTCTCCTGCTGGCTCTGTTCCCTGCTGTTAGTGGGGGCTGTCAGTACCCACCTCTTATGTGGACGCAGAGCTCATTAGATATATGGGGATGCTGGGATTTGTAGTTGTCAGAGACCACTGTCATAGTCAGATCCCACACCCCTGGGCGGTCACTGACAGGCATGTTTATCAGAGGGTTTCCTGCTGTAGCTGCGGCCCTTCACCTTCTCCTGCTGGCTCTGTTCCCTGCTGTTAGCTGGGGATATCAGCACCTCCCTCTTATGTGGACGCAGTGCTCATTAGATATATGGGGATGCTGGGAGTTGTAGTTGTCAGAGCCCACTGTCATAGATCCCACACCCCTGAGCGATCACTGACAGGCATGTTTATCAGAGGGTCTCCTGCGGTGACAGGCATGTTTATTAGAGGGTCTCCTGCTGTGACAGGCATGTTTATCAGAGGGTTTCCTGCGGTGACAGGCATGTTTATCAGAGGGTCTCCTGCGGTGACAGGCATGTTTATCAGAGGGTTTCCTGCTGTGACAGGCATGTTTATCAGAGGGTTTCCTGCGGTGACAGGCATGTTTATCAGAGGTGTTCGTTCTGTGACAGGCATGTTTATCAGAGGGTTTCCTGCGGTGACAGGCATGTTTATCAGAGGGTTTCCTGCGGTGACAGGCATGTTTATCAGAGGGTTTCCTGCGGTGACAGGCATGTTTATCAGAGGGTTTCCTGCTGTGGCCCTCACCTTCTCCTCCTGGCTCAGCTGCTCCAGGTCCCGCAGGTGGTGGGGCTGGCAGCCGCTCAGCAGGCACTTGTTGCAGATGCAGCGGCCGTCAGTGCAGCAGTAGAGGGTGAGCGGCTGCTTGTGGCGCGGGCACAGGGAGGGCGCCCCTAGCGGTGTGAGCACAGGGGCCGCCAGCGCTCGGCTCCTCTCCAGCGCCTTCACGTCGTCCAGCACCTTGCTGAGGCTGACGTTCTTCTGCGGCTCCGGCCGCTCGGGGAAGGGGAGGCGGCAGTCGGGGCAGGAGAAGGAGGCCAGGCCGCGCTCCCGGTCCCAGTGCTCATGGATGCACCGCTGGCAGAAGGTGTGTCCGCACGGCAGGGTCAGCGGGCTGCTGAACTCCTCCAGGCAGATGCTGCACTGCAGGTTGTTGCGCAGTTGGCTGACGGCGTCCCTCTCCTCCATGTTGTCTCCTCGGAGCAGGAAGGGAGCGAGCTGGGCGCGGGGTCACGTGAGAGAGAAAGTGAAAGTGATGATGATACATAGGAGGTCACTCCACAATGTGGATGGGGCATCAGAGTGTGTGTGATGATACATAGGAGGCTACTCCACAATGGGGACAGGGACATCAGAGTGTGTGTGATGATACATAGGAGGTTACTCCACAATGGGGACAGGACATCAGAGTGTGTGTGATGATACATAGGAGGTTACTCCACAATGGGGACATCAGAGTGTGTGTGATGATACATAGGAGGCTACTCCACAATGGGGACAGGGACATCAGAGTGTGTGTGATGATACATAGGAGGTTACTCCACAATGGGGACAGGGGCATCAGAGTGTGTGTGATGATACATAGGAGGTTACTCCACAATGGGGACATCAGAGTGTGTGTGATGATACATAGGAGGTTACTCCACAATGGGGACATCAGAGTGTGTGTGATGATACATAGGAGGTCACTCCACAATGGGGACATCAGAGTGTGTGTGATGATAATAGGGGGTTTTACTCCACAATGGGGCATCAGAGTGTTTTGTGATGATAATAGGAGGTTACTCCACAATGGGGACAGGGCATCAGAGTGTGTGTGATGACATAGGAGGTTACTCCACAATGGGGACAGGGCACAGAGTGTGTGATGTACATAGGAGGTTACCCCAACAAGGGGGACAGGGGCATCAGAGTGTGTGTGATGATGATACATAGGAGGTTTCCACAATGGGGACAGGACATCAGAGTGTGTGTGATGATACATGGGTGGTTACTCCACAATGGAGACATCAGAGTGTTGTGATGATACATAGGAGGTCACCCCACATGAGGAACAGGGCATCAGAGTGTGTGTGATGAAACATAGGAGGTTACTCCACAATGGAGACATCAGAGTGTGTGTGATGAGACATAGGAGGTTACTCCACAATGGGGACAGGACATCAGAGTGTGTGTGATGATACATAGGAGGTTACTCCACAATGGGGACAGGGCATCAGAGTGTGTGTGATGATGATACATGGGAGTTACTCCACAATGGGACAGGACATCAGAGTGTGGTGATGATACATAGGAGGTTACTCCACATGGGGACAGGACATCAGAGTGTGTGTGATGAAAAATAGGAGGTTATCACAATGGGGACGGGGGCCCATCAAGTGTGTGTGATGATACATAGGAGGTTACTCCAAAATGGAGACATCAGAGTGTGTGTGATGATACATAGGAGGTCACTCCCAAAATTTGGAGCCCAGGGCATCAGGTGTGTGTGATGATACATAGGAGGATACTCCACAATGGAGACATCAGGTTGTGTGATGATACATAGGAGGTTCTCCAAAAAGGGGGGACAGGGGCATCAGAGTGTGTGTAAATGATACATGGAGGCTTCTCCACAATGGGGACAGGGGCATCAGAGTGTGTGATGATACATAGGAGGCCACTCCACAATGGGGACAGGGACATCAGAGTGTGTGATGATATAAAGGAGGTTACTCCACAATGGGGTCATCAGAGTGTGTGTGATGATACATAGGAGGTTACTCCACAATGGGGGCATCAGAGTGTGTGTGATGATACATAGAAGGTTACTCCACAATGGGGACAGGACATCAGAGTGTGTGTGATGATGATACATAGGATGTTACTCCACAATGGGGTCATGACATCAGAGTGTGTGTGATGATACATAGGAGGCTACTCCACAATGGGGACAGGAGCTCAGAGTGTGTGTGATCAGGGCCGGGACGACGGGTAGGCCAAGGTAGGCGACCGCCTAGGGCGCCTACCTCAGCCTATCCTAAGGGGCGCCGTCAGGGCCCCCCGACCCTTGCCGGGCTCCAGGCCGCTGGCGTGGGCCTGAAGCCCCGGGCGTCTCTGTGACCGCTTCTGGGGGAGCAGAGACGAGCGCTCCCTGCCCGCAGACAGTGTGGGGCCCCGCTCCCCCGGAGGAATCGGGGAAATCTCCGGTAAGCGCAGGGCCCCGACACAGCGGGGCCGCCGGGTCCTCATGCGCTGCGGACCCGCCCGGGCCCCGATCGGCGCCTCAGCTGGCAGCTCGCGATGATGTGATTGTCATCGCGACGCTGCCTCTCCTCGGGCGCACAGTGGTAACGGCCGTGCGCCCGAGGAGCTCCGGAGGAGCGTCCGGGCTGGGGGCGGGGCCCGAAGAGGAGGCGCGCCGGGAATTGGGTAAGTATTAATTTTTTTTTGTTTTTAAGTGCCTGCCTGTGGCCCCATATTCTGCCTGTGGCCCCCTATATCACTGCCTGCGGCCCCCATAATGCCTGCCTGCGCCCCCCTATTATGCCTGCCTGCGGCCACCTATAATGCCTGCCTGTGGCCCCCCTATATTCTGCCTGTGGCCCCCATAAGCCTGCCTGTGGCCCCCATAATGCCTGCCTGCGGCCCCCATAATGCCTGTCTGCGGCCCCCATAATGCCTGCCTGCGGCCCCCTATAATGCCTGCCTGGTGCCCCTATAATGCTTGCCTGGTGCCCCCATAAGCCTGCCTGAGCCCCCATACACCTGCCTGTGGCCCCTTATCCCTGCCTGTGGCCCCCGTACGCCTGCCTGAGCCCCTGTACGGCTGCCTGTGGCCCTATATGCCTGCCGGGTGCCCCATAGCTTGCCTGGTGCCCCATACGCCTGCCTGTGGCCCCAAAAGCCTGCCTGAGGCCCCAACGCCTGCCTGAGGTCCCATAGCCGCCTGTGGCCCCATCCCGCCTGCCTGTGGCCCCATACGCCTGCCTGAGCCCCTGTATGGCTCCCTTGTGGCCCCTATATGCCTGCCTGGTGCCCCCATACGCCTGCCTGGTGCCCCCCATACGCCTGCCTGAGCCCCCATCGCCTGCCTGGGCCCCTTACGCCTGCCTGGTGTCCCATACGCCTGCCTGGTGCCCCAAAAAAATTACGCCTGCCTGTGGCCCCCATACGCCTGCCTGTGGCCCCCATACGCCTGCCTGGGGCCCCCTATACCGCCTGCCTGTGGCCCCTATACGCCTGCCTGGGGCCCCCATACTCCTGCCTGTAGCCCCATACCTGCCTGAACCTAGCTATATATTTGCCCTGAGCCCCTAGCTATATACCTGCCTGAGTGCCCCTATATTTATATACCTGTCAAAGGGGGACAATATCTATATACCTGCCTGACTGAGAGGGCATATCTATATACCGGTCTAACTGCAGGGACCTATATCCCTTAATTAAGGAGTTTGCTGGAAATGGAGGATTCTAAGAAAATTTGTGTCAAATCCTCAGGGACGAGTCTTGGCCGGAGCAATTGGCTTGAAGGTGTGAACCGGATGGAGAAGAAAAGGGAAAGTGAACGACGCTGATCAGAAAAGACTCTCCGGTGAGTTCACTAAACGTAACTGCAGTGTAATCACTTATATTTCTGCAGAGTCTACTACAACTAGTATTCTACACTATATGGTCACTGTATGGCGGGTGGTATATGTAATCAGAGCCTGTGTACAGTGATGTCACATGTGGGGGTCGCGTTCGGTCAGGGTCTGGCAGAATTATTTGAGCCTTAAGTAGTAATAGTTTGGGTTTTTGGTTTTGTAGGAGTGTTTTAGTAACAATCATTCATCTGGTAGATTTGCTCCATGTATGGTGATTATTTAGTGACTGTTATTTAGGGGTATTACACTGTCATACGGAGGGGAGCGATTTTGAAAATGCAAATTTTTCAGGGCTGATTTTCATTGTGCAGTGACTGCTGAGGAGATGGACGGGAGCTATGTGGAATGTGCAGAAAATTAGTGACAGGACCTGGCGCAGGGGTGAGAGGAATTAGTGTGTGTGTGTGGGGGGGGGGGTATTTTTTTGAGAGCGAGGGGGGGGGGGCGCCATTGGCTGTACTCGCCTAGGGCACCAAAATGCCTTGTCCCGGCCCTGTGTGTGATGATACATAGGAGGTTACTCCACATGGGACTAGGGGCATCAGTGTGTCTGTTATGATGATACATAGGAGGTTACTCCACAATGGGGACAGGACATCAGAGTGTGTGTGATGATGATACATAGGAGGTTACTCCACAATGAGGACAGGACATCAGAGTGTGTGTGATGATACCATAGGAGTTACTCACAATGGGGATCAGGGCATCAGAGTTGTGTGATGATGATACATAGGAGGTTACTCCACAATGGGGACAGGACATCAGAGTGTGTGTGATGATACATAGGAGGTTACTCCACAATGGAGACATCAGAGTGTGTGTGATGATACATAGGAGGTCACTCCACAATGGAGACAGGGCATCAGAGTGTGTGTGATGATACATAGGAGGTTACTCCACAATGGAGACATCAGACTGTGTGTGATGATACATAGGAGGTTACTCCACAATGGGGACAGGGGCATCAGAGTGTGTGTGATGATACATTGGAGGCTTCTCCCCCATGGGGACAGGGGCATCAGAGTGTGTGGCGGTGATGATGATACAAAGCAGGAAACTCCACAAGGGGGACAGAACATCAGAGTGTGTGATGATACATAGGAGGTTACTCCACAATGGGGGGCATCAGAGTGTGTGTGATGATACATAGGAGGTTACTCCACAATGGGGGCATCAGAGTGTGTGTGATGATACATAGGAGGTTACTCCACAATGGGGACAGGACATCAGAGTGTGTGTGATGATACATAGGAGGTTACTCCACAATGGAGACAGGACATCAGAGTGTGTGTGATAATACATAGGAGGCTACTCCACAATGGGGACAGGAGCTCAGAGTGTGTGTGATCAGGGCCGGGACGACGGGTAGGCCAAGGTAGGCGACCGCCTAGGGCGCCTACCTCAGCCTATCCCTAAGGGGCGCCGTCAGGGCCCCGACCCTTGCCGGGCTCCAGGCCGCTGCCATGGGCCTGAAGCGCCGGCGGTCTCTGTGACCGCTTCTGTGGAGCAGAGAGCGAGCGCTCCCTGCCCCGCAGACAGTGTCGGGCCCGCTCCCCCGGAGGATCCAGCGATCCTCCGGTAAGCCGCAGGGCCGACACAGCGGGGCCGCCGGGTCCTCATAGCGCTGCGGACCCGCCCCGGCCCCGTGCGGCGCTCAGCTGGCAGCGTCGCGATGATGTGATGTCATCGCGACGCTGCCTCTCCTCGGCGCGCACAGTGCGTCACAGGCCGTGCGTCCCGAGGAGCTGCCGGAGGAGCGTCGGCGCTGGAGGCGGGGGGCCCGAAGAGGAGCCGCGCGCCCGGGAATTGGGTAAGTATTAATTTTGTTGTTTTTAAGTGCCTGCCTGTGGCCCCCTATATTCTGCCTGTGGCCCCCTATATCCTGCCTGCGGCCCCCATAATGCCTGCCTGCGGCCCCCTATATCCTGCCTACGGCCACCTATAATGCCTGCCTGTGGCCCCCTATATTCTGCCTGTGGCCCCCATACGCCTGCCTGTGGCCCCTATAATGCCTGCCTGCGGCCCCCATAATGCCTGCCTGCGGCCCCCATAATGCCTGCCTGCGGCCCCCTATAATGCCTGCCTGGTGCCCCTATATGCTTGCCTGGTGCCCCCATAAGCCTGCCTGAGCCCCCATACACCTGCCTGTGGCCCCTATATGCCTGCCTGTGGCCCCCGTACGCCTGCCTGAGCCCCTGTACGGCTGCCTGTGGCCCCTATATGCCTGCCTGGTGCCCCCATACGCCTGCCTGGTGCCCCCATACGCCTGCCTGTGGCCCCCATACGCCTGCCTGAGGTCCCATACGCCTGCCTGAGGTCCCATACGCCTGCCTGTGGCCCCATACGCCTGCCTGTGGCCCCATACGCCTGCCTGAGCCCCTGTATGGCTGCCTGTGGCCCCTATATGCCTGCCTGGTGCCCCCATACGCCTGCCTGGTGCCCCCATACGCCTGCCTGAGCCCCCATAACCTGCCTCTGTGGCCCCCCTACGCCTGCCTGGTGCCCCCATACGCCTGCCTGGTGCCCCCATACGCCTGCCTGGTGCCCCCATACGCCTGCCTGTGCCCCCCATATGCCTGCCTGTGGCCCCATAATGCCTGCCTGCGGCCCCTATAATGCCTGCCTGTGGCCCCCTATATCCTGCCTGCGGCCCCCATACGCCTGCCTGAACCCCTAGCTATATATTTGCCTGAGCCCCTAGCTATATACCTGCCTGAGTGCCCCTATATTTATATACCTGCCTGTCTAAGGGGACAATATCTATATACCTGCCTGACTGAGAGGGCATATCTATATACCTGTCTAACTGCAGGGACCTATATACCTATAATTAAGGAGTTGCTGGAAATGTGAGGATTCTAAGATATTTGTGTCCAAATCCTCAGGGACGAGTCTTGGCCGGGAGCAATTGGCATGAAGGTGTGAACCGGATGGAGAAGAAAAGGGAAAGTGAACGACGCTGATCGAAGAAAGACGCTCCGGTGAGTCACTAAACGTAACTGCAGAGTAATCACTATATTTCTGCAGAGTCTACATACAACTAGTTCTCCACCAAATATATGGTCACTGTATGGCGGTGGTATATGTAATCAGAGCCTGTGTACAGTGATAGTCACATGTGGGGGTCGCCGTTCGGTCAGGGTCTGGGCAGAATTATTTGAGCCTTAAGTAGTAATAGTTTAGGGTCTTGGTTTTGTAGGAGTGTTTTTAGTAACAATCATTCATCTGGTAGATTTGCTCCATGTATCGGTGGATTATTTAGTGACTGTTATTTAGGGGTATTACACTGTCATACGGAGGGGAGCGATTTTGAAAATGCAAATTTGTCAGGGCTGATTTTCATTGTGCAGTGACTGCTGAGGAGATGGACAGGAGCTATGTGGAATGTGCAGAAAATTAGTGACAGGACCTGGCGCAGGGGTGAGAGGAATTAGTGTGTGTGTGTGGGGGGGGGGGGTATTTTTTTGAGAGCGGGGGGGGGGGGGGGACCATTGGCTGTACTCGCCCAGGGCACCAAAATGCCTTGTCCCGGCCCTGTGTGTGATTATACATAGGAGGTTACTCCACAATGGGGACAGGGGCATCAGAGTGTATGTGTGATGATGATACATAGGAGGTTACTCCACAATGGGGACAGGACATCAGAGTGTCTGTGATGATGATACATAGGAGGTTACTCCACAATGGGGACAGGACATCAGACTGTGTGATGATGATACATAGGAGGTTACTCCACAATGGGGACAGGGGCATCAGAGTGTGTGTGATGATACATAGGAGGTTACTCCACAATGGGGACAGCAGCGTGTGTGTGATGATACATAGGAGATCACTCCACAATGGGGACAGGATAACAGTGTGTGTGTGATGATACCTAGGCGGCTACTCCCCAAAGAGGTCAGGGGCCTCAGAGTGTGTGTGATGATACATAGGAGGTTACTCCACAATGAGGACAGGGGCATCAGAGTGTGTGTGATGATACATAGGAGGTTACTCCACAATGGGGACAGGGGCATCAGAGTGTGTGTGATGATACATAGGAGGTTACTCCACAATGGGGACAGGGGCATCAGAGTGTGTGTGATGATACATAGGAGGATTACTCCCAATGAGGAACAGGGGCATCAGAGTGTGTGTGATGATACATAGGAGGTCACTCCACAATGGGGACAGGGCATCAGCGTGTGTGTGATGATACATAGGAGGCTTCTCCACAATGGGGGCATCAGAGTGTGTGTGATGATACATAGGAGGTTACTCCACAATGGGGACAGGGGCATCAGAGTGTGTGTGATGATGATACATAGGAGGTTACTCCACAATGGGGGACAGGGGCATCAGAGTGTGTCTGTGCTGATGATACATAGGAGGTTACTCCACAATGGGGACAGGGCATCAGAGTGTGTGTGATGATACATAGGAGGTTACTCCACAATGGGGACAGGGGCAGCAGAGTGTGTGATGATGATACATAGGAGGTTACTCCACAATGGGGACAGGGGCATCAGAGTGTGTGTGATGATACATAGGAGGCTACTCCACAATGGGGACAGGGCATCAGAGTGTGTGATGATGATACATAGGAGGTCACTCCACAATGGGGACAGGGGCATCAGAGTGTGTGTGATGATACATAGGTTACTCCACAATGGGGACAGGGGCATCAGAGTGTGTGTGATGATACATAGGAGGCTTCTCCACAATGGGGACAGGACATCAGAGTGTGTGTGATGATACATAGGAGATCACTCCACAATGGGGACAGGATATCAGTGTGTGTGATGATACATAGGTGGTTACTCCACAATGAGGACAGGGGCATCAGAGTGTGTGATGATACATAGGAGATTATTCCACAATGGGGACAGGACATCAGAGTGTGTGTGATGATACATAGGAGGCTTCTCCACAATGGAGACAGGGCATCAGAGTGTGTGTGATGATACATAGGAGGTTACTCCACAATGGGGACAGGACATCAGAGTGTGTGTGATGATACATAGGAGGTTACTCCACAATGGAGACAGGGGCATCAGAGTGTGTGTGATGATACAAAGGAGGTCACTCCACAATGGGGACAGCAGAGTGTGTGTGATGATACATAGGAGGTTACTCCACAATGAGGACAGGACATCAGAGTGTGTGTGATGATGATACATAGGAGGTTACTCCACAATGGGGACAGGGCATCAGAGTGTGTGTGATGATACATAGGAGGTTACTCCACAATGGGGACAGGACATCAGAGTGTGTGATGATGATACATAGGAGGCTACTCCACAATGGGGACAGCAGAGTGTGTGTGATGATACATAGGAGGTTACTCCACAATGGGGACAGGACATCAGAGTTTGTGTGATGATACATAGGAGGTTACTCCACAATGGGGACAGCAGAGTGTGTGTGATGATGATGCATAGGAGGTGTGAAGGATGGAGTCAGGAAAGAGTTAACGCCGAGATTCTGCCGATATGGACAATGTGCGTTTGCAGTCTTCAGAACAGCTTTTCGGACAAGACACTGGCTGTAACTTGCTCTAACCAGAGAGGTAAGACAATAGTTACATATTACCTCACTTTATGATGAAGTGAGCAACTCCCAAAATGTATAAAAGCTTGGTATTGGCAAATGGCACCAGACCGCTTATATGGTTAAGCACAATTGTTTCACTTGTGTTTGAGCATTATATGAGTGTATAGCAATCTGTAGCTGCTTCTAAATTACATCCACTCCCGTACTGGACAGTAAGCGTGTGTGATCACTCTCAATTGGCTAAACCTATCAGCTGGCGTCTCGAACAGGGACCGGGAGCATTCCAGCCGTACAGAAGGACAGGACACTTGGACACACTCAGCCGGGAACGCGCAGAACCTACTGGCCAGGTAAGAAAACAGCTTTGTTTTTCTTACGATTGTTTCTGTGTCTTCCTGTTGACTGTGATTCCCGACCCGTCCCAAAGTACATATAGAGGTTGGTAATGTCCGGTCCTATTTGATAGACAAAGAACCCTGCCAGTCGGAGTGGATAGATACCGTGTGAATGCATGAGCTGTTCATTTATTTGCCAGATTAGGGAAGAGGATTGCCTAACTGAGACATATCTGCACTCTGATCCCATGCTTAACCTCGGTAATATGGCAAACTAAGTGACAGTTGTATGTTGAGAAGTTGGTGAAGCGTATGTTTATAAGTCCCGTGACTGATTCTGATTGAACTATACCCTTGCATCCGAAAGGATGGGTGTAAGGTGTGATTGTGGGTAATAACGGGAAAGAAAGCGATAGGAAGACGGTCAAAAACTTTAGACACTCTAGCATGTTCGAAGAACTTCTGATCCTGCTCCCGGTATTAGCCTTTGCTGTATACGATATACAGGAGACAAAGGGGGGGGGGGGCATACAGACCTCTGGAATATACTTGCTGCTTAAGAGGAAGCCAAGGGGAAGGAATAGGGATAAGAAAAGTTCCCTTGCGTAAGTCCCTCACAGGAGAGGATACATTCCCCATAAGGCACTTAAGACAAATGGGATGCAAGAATGGGTCAGGGGAAGTCAAGAAGTGGTCAAGGGATAGATAGACCTGTATCACTTAGGAAGATACTTGAGAATAAACATGGGTCTAAAGCAACCAAAGAACTGAAACAGGGCCTTAGGCATGGAAGGAGAGAGAGCATTGGATCTAGATAAATGGCAGGAAACAATGGTGAATCTGAGTAGTGCTATTTGTAATCATCATTGGGAAACACAGACTTTTTGTCTAGTATGTACAGCTAAGGAAGCTAAGTGTAATGGATGGAAGTATGATCTGCTTACCGGTGGATGGATTGTAAATAAGCCTCCGCCCCATATATAGCCACAGTGGGCCCCTCAGCCCCTAGCACAGTGCAGAGCCTGGAAGGGTGGACTGGTATATGTGGACAACAGAATCCTGATTGGAAGGACACTTGTTGTGTATGTGTGGACGTCTTTGTCCATACTTAAATGATAGAGATACTGACTTGTTGGCCCCCTTCTTCCATAGGGTGCCCAGACAAACAGTACCGGGGCCACCAGCAGCAGATGGTCAGCCAGCAAACCCGGACCAAGTAGTTCACATAAGACACAATGACTGGAGGCCATGGACACCGCCAGAGCAGATGTCCCTCATGTAGATCTGTCCTGACCCACTGACAAAGCCCCTCCACTTCGGACGTTATTTAGGACAGAACCAACCTAATTATAGGGCAACATGGCTTGACTTAGATGGACTCTGCAGAACTAAAATGACTCCAGGGACCCACAGAGAGTGTACAAGCTTTCTTCCTTCAAATGGAAGACCATTGGGCTGATGAAAATTTTGACATGACACAAATGGGACCCCAGAGAATGTTTTGTAGGGAATTCATGGACGGTCTAAGGACAGACATACAAACTAGACTAAAGACAGCGGTCCCTGATTGGCGTACTTGGCATGACCGTATCCGACTTTTACAATTAGCAAAGGGTATTGAGGCTGACTTAAAGGAAGCCAAAGTACCCAAGAGGGCAATGTAAGCCACCATTTTAGAAAACCCTAATCTAATTAGACCTCAATAATTATGAACTACCATTTACCCTTTACTTCATTTAAAGGTTAGGCCATGCTACAGGAGTTCTCACGCAGGAGCATGGACTCAGGAATAGGCCGGTAGCATACTATTCCGCCAAACTTGATGCAGTGGCACAAGGAGCTCCGTCTTGCATTTGTACTGTAGCGGCTGGTGCGGTATTGGTGGAGAAATGCTCCGAGATAGTGTTAGACAACCCCTTGGACATATACACTCCACATGATATTTCTGGTATTTTGAACCAGGTCCAACCAGAATACATTTCTATGGTCAGATAATTGCGATTACAGTGTGCCCTCCTGATGCCTCTCAATATTACCTTTTTTTGTTGCATTGGGTTGAATCCAGCTACTCTTCTCCAAATTGAGGAGCATGATTCAACAGGGGGGAATAAGGATGAGGTATCTGTCATCTCCACTGACCATGACTGCCTCCAAATAATGGAACAGGAGACAGCAGGTCTTGATTCAGCTGTGGATAATCCACTACAGAGTATGAGGGAGGATGGCAAATTCTGTACAGGGTATGCTATTGTGACCCAACATGAGACAGTCAATGCAGGCTGATTGCCACCTCATGTCTTAGCCAGGAAGCTGAACTCACTGCGCTCACAGAGGCTCTTGCAATGGCAGAGGGTAAAGAAGGGAATATTTATACAGACTCCGCGTATACATTTGGAGTGGCACATGATTTTGGCCCCCGACTGAAAGCCACAATGGAAGAGAGGAAACCTCTGGGGAAGCAGGGTGCCGACAAAGTGACGGTGCTATGGGGGGATGGGATGGAGGCATACTGACCTCCCCCAAGCTTGGTTTCCCATGATGGCCGCCCTTAGCCACCTGCCCACTCATTTGGGAAAGAATGCCATGATATAATTAGTCAACAAACAGTGGATAGCTCCTGGTTTTTCCACTACGGCCACAAGGTACTGCTCTTCTTGCCAGACGTGTCTTGAAAATATCCCTGGACAGGTGGTTAAGACCAAAACGTGACCATCCCTCTCTCCTTGGTAATGGCCACCGACGGGTTCTACCCAAGAATCAAAGCAACATAGCTACTTAACGTCAGTAAGAGCAGCATCTGCTTCATCTCTGGGGGCTGGAGTGCTCTTGCCGTGTGAAGCGTGGATCCAATTGGGCTGTCCTGCCAACTTGACAGATGTGGTCGTGGTCAGCAGGACTTGGTACGGCCCCTCAAATCTCGGCTCCAAGGTTTTACGCACAAACTTCTTCATGTAGACCCAGTCTCCAGGCTGTAGCTTATGGGCAGCAATGTTTGAGTCTGGGTCTGGGATGGAAGAGTAAACTCTGGAATGTAAAAGAGACAATTCTTTAGCCAATGCAATAACATATGTGGTCATAACATCAGTCTGTAGCTGTAACTGTTGGGGGAAATATGTACCTAGTCTTGGGGCACTACCAAACAGGATCTCATAAGGCGAAAGAGCTAACTGTCCCCGGGGCGTGTATCCGACACTAAACAATGCTATGGGCAGGCTATGTGGCCAGGGCATGCCGGTTTCTCTTGCTGCTTTAAGCATCTGTGCTTTCAGAGTCCCATTTAGCCTTTCCACTTTCCCACTGCTCTGCGGATGGTACGGGGTGTGGAAAGCTAAAGTGCTCCCAAGGGCTGTCCAAATATCCTTCATCAGGGTGACTGTAAACGCTGGTCCTTGGTCACTTTCAATCACTTCCGGTATCCCATATCGACATACTATTTCGGTTAGCAGTTTCTTGGCTGCAGTTCGGTCTGTGATGTTAGTGACAGGGAACGCCTCTGGCCATCCTGAGAACATGTCTATGATGACTAGAACATATTCATATCTTCCTGACTTGGGCATCTGTATATGGTCAATCTGAATCCATTGAAAGGGGTGCTGAGGCTTTGCTAGATGTTTAGGTGGTACCTTTACTAGTCGTCCCGGGTTACATTCTGCACAGATAGAGCATGCTTTGGTGTAGCTATCCGTTAATGTTGAGATTCCCGGTGCACAGTAATACTTGTCTATTAGACCATTCATTAAGGTTTTTGACAGATGTCCCGTTCCATGTGCCCATTGCACTACAGCTGGGTATAGTGCCCGTGGCAAGCAGGGTCGCCTCCCTACTCCATATAGACCGTCTTTTTCGTTCTTCTTAGCTCCCTTCTTTTTCCAGATTTCCTTTTCTTCCAGTGGAGCTTGTTCCTGCATCTTGGCCAGCAATCTCCTTGTGGGTTGAGTACAAGTTTCCTCCTGCACCACTTTCTACTACTTAACACCTTTTCCCTTCTTTTATGTTTCTCTAATTCAACCATATACCTCTATTTTTTTCCCCCTTCTCCTTCCTTCTATTGTTCTTTCTGTCATCTTTTCTGTATGTTGCTCTATATATCACCTAAGAGTATATTAACCTCCTTTTTCTTTTTTCTCTTTCACCAAAATTTCTCCTTTTTTTCCCCTTCTTTTTCTCCTCTTCTTACTTCCCTATTTTATACTAATTATATCTCTTCATTATACTAATCATCATTTACCATCTTTCTTTTTCCTCTTCCTCTGTCCTTTCTTATGGTATATATTTTTCCCCCCCTTTTCTTCTATCCTGCAAATGCCATACTTTATCTGTTTTCTCTCTACCTTCTTTTATCTTGTTATTTCTTTGTAAATCACGGCATGTCCGCGGCGCCATTGCGCATGCGCGAGTGCCACGGATCACTCTTTGACTACAATTCCCATGATTCCTAGCGACCGGAAGTAACGTCATGGAGATTTCCATTTCCGGCGGCGCTGCCGCACACAGACCCATTTATACCTGCTCTTCTTCTCACTACATCAGACGGCTCCTTTTCACATTGGGCTACGGCCCGTTTATTCTCTCCTTATGGTCCTTCACTTGGTAAGTTCTTCTTGAAGGGTTTAATAGGGTTACGGCTAGGTTAATTCTAAATGGGATAAAGATGGATTCGTTTTCCCTCTTCTACTAAATCTATTGATGTGTACCATGAGAATTATTCTATTCTATCTCCTCTTCTAGACATTCTCATTCTATGTCATCATTGCATTTTTCTATATAATTTTGATATCCCATTGAATTCATATGTTTGTAATGATATGAGAAAATATATTTTGTGTTTTAAAGAAATTCTATATGAACTTATGTGAACAATTGCAGATGAAACTACCTGTAAATAAATGTGTATATATATGTATTTCTATTTTTCACATGTAATATACGGCACATTTACTCTTTGTTTATGTTTATATTCACAGTGACTATTTTGAAAAAGGTCTTTTGACCGAAACGTCATATATGTAAAGTCACCTATACCTTTCATATGTGCGGAGCCTGTGGATAAAAATAAAATATCCTTTTTTGCATTTATTTGAGTGCGGTCTAATTTGATTTTTGGTTACATATGTGGTGAAACTCCACCCACAGACCAGCACCATACAAATATAAATAAGCGAACTGAGAGTGCCTTCCCTTCTCTTTCGTTGCCTACAGTCTATCTGTGGAAACGGCACCTCCTGCTACAAATGTCTACGGACACTTTCACCTATAGTGAAGAACAAGCAAGCAATATTATCTCCCAAGTACAACATGCCAATGATTTTCTGCAGGTTCCTGCAAAGGAGTTACATACAAAGGAGTGGGAAACCCGTCCCATCAAAACGTCTATTTTGGTCACCAACTCCACTGCCCACCCTTGTTGGTACTATCGATTGAAACGGACCCCAAAGGGGGGACTGAGACCCCACCTTCAACCGATTTATTCAGGAAAATGAAAACTACTCCCAAAAAAGTTTAAATTTTTTCTGAATAAGGGTTTCTTGGTTTTGATCCTCCTAAAAAATTAAAACTTCTTCAATTTTCCCATACTAAAAACACAAAATTTGAGATCAGCTTTAAGCGAACAAAAACTGGCGGCTACACTTTAACCCAAAGGCCCTGGCGAAATAAAAGAAAACACTCGATAAATCAATGGGCCAAAACTTTCCCCAAAGTTTTGGAGAATAAAAAAGGGAGTTAAATTCCTTGGGGGACGTTTGGGAACTTATGCAAAAAAGAGTTTTTCCGGGTGGCAATACCAGTTTTCAAAGGTAAAACACCTATTCAAGAGGCGTAGGGGGAACTATCGGCTCAGGCTAAAGAAAGTGTTAGGGGCCCAACGTCAGACCCCAAGGTGTTCTTCTTTTTTAATCCAAGCCAAAAAAGGGGCTCCCGGGGGAAAGAGATTTTCTAGGTGGGGGGGCAGAGGACGTCGCAAACCTTTCAAAAAATTTTAAAAACTCGCGTCAAAGGTGAGACTGGAAAATTGTTTAATGTTTGGGAAAATAACTTGGTTGTAAAAAAATCATACGTGTATTAACCTCTTTTAGAGCTTTCTGTTTTTAAAAAAAGGTTTTTCTTTCTCCCCTACCCTCCATTTGTTTAATTTCGATTCAACAAGACTCCATTGTTTCTTTAAAACCCCTAAGGCTCAAAGTAATTTTCTCTGATTCCTCCAAACTAGAAGGGAAACTAAAACCCATAGAAAATATTTTCTTTTAAACATCGGGACTCCATAAAAAGGGAGTCAATTTTGGGCCCCCCCAAAAAGTAACTTCCGTGGGCATACATCTTTTTTGGGTCCAAAGAGATTTTGATCCCTTTACCTTACTAGGTGGGAAAAGGGAAAAAGACACAAACTTTTTTCCCCCCTGCGAAATATCAGCTTTTTAAAAGTCCCCAAAAGGGAAAAGAAAATCAAATTAAACTAAAAAAGCCAAAAAAGGAGGGGGAATATTTGGTTAGGGGCAGAGGGTTTTATGGGGAATTTTTTTTCTGGGAAAGCTAAGTGACACCACCACTTTACTCCATTGAGCTTTGACCCTATTTTCGGTTAACGGAAAAGGGATTCAGAAAATTATTAGATAAATACTTGCGAAAAGGGGTTTATAGACAAATCCACCTTTCTTTCTTAAAATTGGGGCCCTTTCCCCTAACCCCCGGGTTTTTTCACACTTCCCCAAAAACCTTTAAAAATTTGGAAAAACCCTGGAAGGGATTTTTAGCATCGAGTGACTCAATTTTTTCACCAATTTCCCAAAATTTTTGGGGAAAAATTTTAAAAACCCCGGGTTTCAGACAACACCATTTATTTAAAAAAATACGGGGCCCTTTTTTTTCAATCTTAAATTCATGGTAAAATTTCTAATACCCGATTATTGGTCCCTTAGAAGGATGCCAGTTTATTTACGGTTTTAGAACAAGCTTAAAGGGGAATTTTAAGCGCTTCAGATTTTTTTTTGGAATTCTGAAATGTCTGGGGATGAATCTAGGTTTTTTATAGAAAAACTTTACATTGATATTTGGGAAAATAGCTACTTCTTTTTTGAGGATTCCCCTTTTTTTCACAAAAAAGGGCAAGGCCATTGGGTCAAAAAAAGGCCCCCCCTTAAAGGGAAATGCATACATGGCATATTTTGAAAAGTCACTATATTTTCAGAAAGGGTCTCTTTCTCCTCTTTAAAAGTTTGGGGAAAAGGTACTTTTTAGTGGGTTTTTTATTTGGGGCGGAGTGTGGTTCATTAAAAAAAGTTTATTGACTGGTTAAATTTGTAAAACCCCGAATTAAAAATTTACATCAACAATGGGGCCCCTTCCCTTTGCCTTTTTTGGACAAAAATGGGTTTTAAAAAAGGGGGATTTAAAACCCTAAAATACTGACCTTTAGTGAAGCCATGAAGGGAAAAATCTTCTAGATTTAGGAGGGGGTCATCCCGCTAATTTAAAAGGAGTTACCTTAAGTTCCCCCGATGAAAGGGTTCAAAGTATGTGTCCCGACCCCACAGAGAAAATTAGAGTGAAAAACATGGGGAAAAAATTTTGCAATAGGGGCTACCCCCAAATTTAAACCCCAAGACCCCCTTATAACAGAAACCCGTTCCAACCCTGTTAAATTTCCCGAGAATTCCCTTTGTTTTAAAAATTTTCATCCAAGAATGGGGTTTGGGTTTAAAAAATTTTTCCCAAGGAAAAAATTGGATTATTTTAAGAGGTTACCCCCAAACTAGAAACCCAAATTTTAGAAAACGCCCCCGATATTTCCAAAAGACCTACAAAAAATAAAAAGAAATGCTAGTGAGAAACCGACATAGGTTCCCCAAAAAAGACCACTTATTCGTCTACTATAAAATACACCAAGAAGGGGGACTTCCCCTGTTTGCAATGCTGCCATTGTCAAGTGCAAAAAAGGGCAGCCCGTCTCACCCTCCAAGGAAAAAAGGAAATATTTAACTAGGAGGTCCCTTTTAAAGGACGCAATTATGTGGGTTTGCCTTAAAAAAGCCCTTTGGGGTTGCTCTAATTGGGGGACGTCCAAAGAAAGGAAAAGGGCCGCCTTTTGAGCCATAAGTCTTTTTTAATGCAAAAAAGACTTGGGGTTTCCTGTGCCCAAAAATTTTATAGAAGGAGGGACAAAACCATCTCGCAGTTGCGGTTTCGATCCCAGAACAGATTAAAAAAACCAGAAGGGGGGGAAACCCCATTAAATACTAAAAGGGAAAAGGGGTTTCTTTCTGGATTTTTTTTGATTGAATACATTACATCCCCATGGCTTAAATTTGGGGTTTTGATTTTTTATTTGCTTGAAAGGGAATGAATTCCTTTTACTCACCCTTTCCTTTTGTTTTTCTTTTTTCCCTTTCCCTTTGCAAAAGTTGAGACCGATTTTTTCTGCAGGGTGAGATCCAAGGGGGACCTGTTTTAAACCCTTTCATCTCTTTCCTTTTTCTACTTAAAAAACCCTTTTTCCCCTTTTTTTATGTTTTCAAAATTTTAAAACCCTATTCCTCTATTTTTTTCCCCCTTCTCCCCTTTCCCTTTTTTGTTCTTTTGTCATCTTTTCTGTAGGGTTTTTATATACACCCAAGGTATATTAACCTCCCTTTTTTTTTTTTTTTTTTTTTTCCCCTTTCACCAAAATTTTTTCCTTTTTTTTCCCCTTCTTTTTTTCCTCTTCTTTTTCCCTATTTTTTTTACTTAAAAAATTTCTCTTTTAAATTTTACGATATTATTTACCATCTTTCTTTTTTCTTTCCCCTCCCCTCCCTTTTTTATGGTATAAAATTTTTCCCCCCCCTTTTTTTTCTATCCTGCAAATGCCAAAAATTTATCTGTTTTTTTCTCTACCTTTTTTATCTTTTTCTTTGTGAACACGGATGTCCCCGGGCCATTTCGCATGCGCGAGTGCCCGGATTTCCCCTCTTTGAAAAAATTCCCATGATTCCTTTGGGCCCGGGGAAAGTCATGGAGTTTTTCCCTTTCCGGCGGCCGCTGCCGCACCCCAGGAACCCCTTTATACCTGCTCTTTTCTCATACATCAGACGGCTCCCTTCTCACATTGGGGTTTCGGCCCGTTTTTTTTTATCCTTATGGTCCTTCCTTTGGGGGGTTTTCTTGAAAGGGGGTTTTAAAAGGGTTTGGCTAGGGGTTTAATTCTAAATGGGAAAAAAGATGGATTCGTTTTTTCCCCCTTTTTTCTATAAACTATTTTATGTGTCCATGGGAAATTTTTTTATTCTATCTTTCTTTAGACATTCTAATTTTTTTATTTTAAATTTTAAATTTTTTTATATAATTTTTTATATCCCATTTAATTAATATGTTTTTAATGATTTGAGAAAAAATATTTTGTGTTTTTTAAAGAATTCTATATGAACTTATGTGAACAATTGCAGATTTAAACTACCTGTAAAATGTGTTTATATATGTATTTCTTTTTTTTCACATGTAATATTCGGACATTTACTTTTGTTTATTTTTTATATTTAAGTGACCCTTTTTTAAAAAAAGGGCTTTTGACCAAACGTCATATTTGTAAAATCACTTTTCCCCTTTATATGGGGCGGAGCCCGTGGATAAAAATTTAAAAAATCCTTTTTTGCTTTTTTTTCGTGTGGTCTAATTTGATTTTTTGGGTTTCTTTTGTGGTGAAACTCCCCCCACAGACCAGCACCATTCCAAATATAAATAAGCAAAACTAAATTTTTCCCTTTCCCCTTTTCTCTTTCGTTGTCCTCCTCCCAACCCTGACGCTAAACTTGCTTCCTCTTTCTCACCTCCTCCCCGGCCCCTTTTTGGCTTTTTGGGTCAGCCAAATGGTTTCCTTTTGCCTCTTCTGTTTTAGTTTCCCCATGTCCCTTTAAAATTTTTCGTATAGCCCTTTTCCTTGGCAGCAGCAGTGCATCCTTCGGGACCTGGGGGGTTTTTGCCCAGTTTCACTGGGGTTCCCGCACCCGGGGGGGAAAAATTCCTGTGCCTTCCAAAGCCCATGGGCGCCCCCCGAAAGGGGATCTTGAACCCTGTATATATTTTTGGCCCCGTTTTGCCTTCTGCCTTTTGGGAAATGCTGCAGTAAATTTCCCTTTGTATTTGCTTCTTGGGCTGATTTACGATGGCGCCCTTTGGTTTCCCAAACATTTCGGTGATGTGGTCCCCGGCTTACCCCGTGTGAAATCGTCCTAATGTTGAAAATTTCGGGGATCCTTTCCACAAAAAACCAAACCCGGGTTGTAAAGGGGAGTCTCATGTACAGAGGGCAAATGAGAGGTTTCCCTTTCTTCATAAATTCAAAAGCAATCATAAACTCTTTAAATTACCCCAATTCTTCCGATTCCTCTTTATCCTTTTTCCCCCCTTTGAGGAAGGGGAAGTAAGGTGGGGGTTAAGAACAAAAAACGTGCAAAAGGGAGAAAAAATTATCCGGCAGGAAGAGAACATTAAGTTTTAAGAGGGTCGGTTGAGGGGAAAGGATGTTTGGTTGTTTGATTGAAAATTAGCAGAAAATTTTTGGGGGAAGCCAGAAAAAACAAAAGAATGTCCGATTTCTATGTCTGCCGTTTTGCCCGTAAAGCTTGGGCTGCAAAAAACGGGCCCTAAAAAGGAGGGGCCCCCCCCCTTGCCCCGGGCCCAATCTTGCTGAAAGTATCCAGTGGAGGTTTTTTGATTTCTGGGGCTTGGGCTAGAACCCCCCTCAGGCCCCCCTTTTTCAGTCACAAAATTTTAAAAATTTTTCCCTCATACTCCAGAATCCCCAAAAGCAGGACTTGCATGAGGGGACTGCTTTGGTCTTGAAATGTTTGAAAGGGGCTGTTAATATAGAGGAAAGGGAATTTTTTTTTAAAAGGGCATCGTACGGGCGGTGCATGTGCCCTGATGCAACCAGGAATTTTTGGATCTGAAATGGGAAAATTCGGGAAAAGGGAAAGTCTGCAGTTGTTTGGGGCTCCAGTGGGGTTTTTTGATATCTTTGCACTGCCTTAATGCTTGGGGGGCCGGTCAGATGCGAGCTTGGTAAGACAGGAAAAGGTTGGAAAAAAAACCCTTTTTCCTTGAAAACCCCCTGCACCTTCTTCTGCGAAACCTTCAAACCTTGGGTCGGGCCAAGGAAAGGAGTAGGGATTCCGAGGAAGAGGCAGCCAAGTGTTTTAGTATTCCCCACAGATAGCAGATCACCCCATATTCCGGACGGTAAAAAGATGGATTCCCGGGGTCTCCCGATGTCTAGGACAAACTCATGGCCCTTTGGGAAAAATGGGCTGGGGGCTATTTTGGGGGCCCCGGGGGAAACAACGTCCCTTTTCCCGGGGAAACCCCCTTTAGTAAATGCAAAGAGGGTACTGCAAGCGGGGTCCAAGGGGACCTGAAAAAAGCCCTTACCAAAAACAATAAAAAAAATGAAGGAAATTTCAACTTGGCGGGACCCTTTTACCGGAGCCTGTGGGGGTTTGGGGACAATTTGGGTTTCAAAATTTCCCTGGCTTTAAATTTAAAGGCCCCGAAGGTCTTTTAACCCCTCCTGTATTCGTGGGTTTATTGGCCCCCACTTTTTTCAAAGGATAGAGAGGGGGTGTTTTCACTTAGATGGACAAAGGGGCCCTTCAGCAATAAAGTTTACATGTTTTGATTTAAAAAAGGGGTGCCGATTGGGCTAAAGAAAGTAATTTAGGTTTTCCCGGGTAAAATGAACACCAGGGTTCAGATGAAACCCTTACTGGGGTACCTTCAAACCCGCCCTTTTCTTTAAACCTTGTACCAAAGATCGCAGGGAAATTCCCTTTTTAAGACATCGCGCGGGTTTTTGTTGCTGGAAGAATGTTTCAATTCGGGGGGGGGAAAAACATCATGAGCCACAAAATTTTTCCCCTTCAGTAAATTTTTAAGTGAGTGAGCTGTCCCCCCCTCATGGAAAAACCCGATTTTTCCTCTTTTTGACAGCAATCCGTTTCCCCAAAAAGTTGAAATGGGGCAAAGGGGTCCGAAACAACAAAAGTGGAGAGAAAGTTGGATGAAGACCTGTCCACCACCAAGGGTATTGCCAATGGGGAAGTACGTGGAATGCCATCCACACCGATACATGTTACGTTCATGTCGGACAAATAGCCGGGGTGCACTTCAGGTTTCTGTATAACGCTTGTGGCTGCACCGGTATCCATGAGGAAAGTAACGGGATTCCCCTCAATAGGGATGGTCATCCTTGGAGTAGGTCCATGAGAAGGGGTCTTCCTGTAGGGTTTTGTAGTCCTATGGAAAAGCGTGGGTACCGGCTTGCCCGAATCCTATGGATGCTCCGCCTGTGGGATGCTGTAGGCAGGGCGTGCACTGGGATCCTCATTGGCTTGGGCCGCCAGTGGTCTGTTACCATCTCTCCGTTGTCGACGGGGTGCTCTGCAATCCCTTCTAAAATGTCCAACACGAGTGCATCTAAAACAGTCAGGACGCGGTCGTGTAAACGGAGGAGAACCATCTTCCTCTTCTGTTACCATCATAACAGGAGTTGTCTTCATTTTAGAGGCTGCTGGTAGGTTGTTCTCGATTCCTCTAGCCACTTGGAGTACTATATCCATATCCAGAGACTTGTATTCCGGTCTCACCATTTTCAGTTGTTTCTTGATGGGTTCTCTTAGTCCTTCCACAAAGGCTGAGGTCAGCATACGTGTGAGACGTGCTTGAAACTTCTCCACTGTCTTCTCTTTTTCTTGTGTGATGTCTGTGAGAGTTTGGGCCTGATCTGAGAGCCTGTCCTTCGCCCACTCCTTCAGCCTCTCGCAGAATTCCACACCTGAATCTGCGGTCAGGTCATCAAAGCTAGGGGGTGTACAGTGGTGGACGAAAGTATTGGCACCCCTGCAATTCTGTCAGATAATACTCAGTTTCTTCCTGAAAATTATTACAATCACAAATTCTTTGGTGTTAATATATTCATTTATTTTGCTTGCAATGAAAAAAAACACAAAAGAGAATGAAACAAAAATCAAATAATTGATAATTTCACACAAAACTCCAAAAATGGTCCGGACAAAAGTATTGGCACCCTCAGCCTAATACTTGGTAGCACAACCTTTAGCCAAAATAACTGCGAACAACCGCTTCCGGTAACCATCAATGAGTTTCTTACAAGGCTCTGCTGGAATTTTAGACCATTCTTCTTTGGCAAACTGCTCCAGGTCCCTGAGATATGAAGGGCGCCTTCTCCAAACTGCCATTTTGAGATCTCTCCACAGGTGTTCTATGGGATTCAGGTCTGGACTCATTGCTGGCCACTTTAGAAGTCTCTAGTGCTTTCTCTCAAACCATTTTCTAGTGCTTTTTGAAGTGTGTTTTGGGTCATTGTCCTGCTGGAAGACCCATGACCTCTGAGGGAGACCCAGCTTTCTCACATTATGCTGCAAAATTTGTTGGTAGTCTTCAGACTTCATAATGCCATGCACACGGTCAAGCAGTCCAGTACCAGAGGCAACAAAGCAACCCCAAAACATCAGGGAACCTCCGCCATGTTTGACTGTAGGGACCGTGTTCTTTTCTTTGAAGTCCTTTTTTTTTTCCTGTAAACTCTATGTTGAAACCTTTTCCCAAAAAGCTCTACTTTTGCCTCATCTGACCAGAGAACATTCTTCCAAAATGTTTTAGGCTTTCTCAGGTAAGTTTGGGCAAACTCCAGCCTGGCTTTTTTATGTCTCGGGGTAAGAAGTGGGGTCTTCGTGGGTATCCTACCACACAGTCCCTTTTCATTCAGACGCCGACGGATAGTACGGGTTGACACTGTTGTACCCTCGGACTGCAGGGCAGCTTGAACTTGTTTGGATGTTAGTCGAGGTTCTTTATCCACCATCCGCACAATCTTGCGTTGAAATCTCTCGTCAATTTTTCTTTTCCGTCCACATCTAGGGAGGTTAGCCACAGTGCCATGGGCTTTACACTTCTTGATGACACTGCGCACGGTAGACACAGGAACATTCAGGTCTTTGGAGATGGACTTGTAGCCTTGAGATTGCTCATGCTTCCTCACAATTTGGATTCTCAAGTCCTCAGACAGTTCTTTGGTCTTCTTTCTTTTCTCCATGCTCAATGTGGTACACACAAGGACACAGGACAGAGGTTGAGTCAACTTTAATCCATGTCAACTGGCTGCAAGTGTGATTTAGTTATTGCCAACACCTGTTAGGTGCCACAGGTAAGTTATAGGTGCTGTTAATTACACAAATTAGAGAAGCATCACATGATTTTTCAAACAGTGCCAATACTTTTGTCCACCCCCTTTTTTATGTTTGGTGTGGAATTATATCCAATTTGGCTTTATGACAATTCTTTTTGTGGTTTTCCATTGAAGACAAATTAAATGAAGATAATAATACCAAAGAATTTGTGATTGCAATCATTTTCAGGAAGAAACTAAGTATTATCTGACAGAATTGCAGGGGTGCCAATACTTTTGGCCACCACTGTATACAGAGATTTCTCCATAATGGGCCAGTAGGAATCTCCTGCCCTTACTTTGCATAGCCCCTTCAAGTCCTTCCACGTAGCCGTGTAGTTCTTGCAGATTTGCACCACTTTCCTGTAGAAGGGCATAGGTTGCTTCTCTGGATCTGGAAGACTGCCAGACAGGTTAGATGCTTGCACAGGATTAAATGTAACATAATATGTTTGTGCTTTTGCACCGACTGCTGCAGATGCCATGGGACCTAGGAGGCTAGGAGGTGCTGTGCCTGTTGTCCTGGATTGGTCTGATAAACCTTCCCTGCGTCCCCTTCCTGTCTGACCTATGGGAGTACTGCTGATGGGCTGTCTCCCCCCCAGGTCCTTAGCGTACTTCTCCAGGAAGTATTGGGCTGTTCTTCTTTGTTCCTCTGTCAGGGGTTGTGTCTCCTCTCCCCCTATTGCTCCACCCAGTAAATCATCTTCTTCTCCTAGCACCATAAGGTTGCTAGTTCCTGGTCTCCAAACATCTCCTGTTACTGTATCCATTATAGGAAATAATGAGGTTGCATTGTTAACTATGGGCGCCGCCATCTTGGCCCCGGAAGTGGAAGTGTTAACCCTGGAGGAGGCGGGCAATAACCCCGAAGGAAGTGGAAGTGACATCAGAAGTTCCTGTAGGTTAGGCAAGATGGGAGCAGTGGGTGTGACTAAAGGCGGAAGTGACATAGGAGGGGCGGCAACTGGCACTAGTGACTTCAGGGGTGGTACTGCACTAGGGGCAGGAGCCGTGGGTTGGGCTACAGGAGGCGAGGTATTGTCATGTACAGTTGTAGGGGCGGGCAATGGCACCAGAGGTTCTGGTACACTAGGCATAGTGGGTGTTGCTACGCTAGGGGCAGGAGCCGTGGGTTGGGCTACAGAAGGCGAGGTATTATTGTGGACAATTGTGGGGGCGGGCAATGGCAACAGAGGTTCCGATATACTAGGCATACTGGGTGTAATAGGTGGAGCTAAATTGGTAGGTCCGTCCTAACGCATGCTATATCTCTGCTCTTCCATGCATGGGTTCATGTATTTTTGCATGTTTTTTATTTTTTGTATTCAATAAAATTTATTTACTTTTTTAAAAAAACGTTATCAGGTAGTGGATATCGCAGCAGCACCTGAACTTTCCTGAATAAATTGGTAGGCAATGCTAAAGTAGCTAAAACAGGGATGGCTTGTGATGTAGATGAGCCATCTTTGGGGCGTAACGCTGCACAGTTAACTCCATAATTTTCATCAAAGCCTTAACTTTTCTTATCTGAGTTTTCCCTTCTCGATCCCCAACAAGCTGCTTTGGGGTCCTACCGGCAGTAATCGTAGATTGCTGAGCCCCCATAATCTATTTCTGGCCAGCAGCAACACTCTTCTATGCTAAAAGGCTGAAAACTAATTTTCCTTATCTTTATCTCCTACAGAGCCAGTAGATGGCACTGTGCACTAACCCAAAATATAACTCGAGGCTAAATTCCTTATCCCCTACAAAGCCAGTAGGTGGCACTGTTCACTAACCTGAAGCAAAACTCAAATACAGCAAAAACAGCTCTATCCTATTTATCATATACAATTTAACTTAATTAACCTCGGAGGCAAGACATATACAGTTACAAAACAGTGATAGGGAGTGCTGAGTTTCTAAGTTTGGACTGCAGCCTTTTCCTTTCTCCCCCCTCTTCTCTGTTGAGAAGTGGTATTGCTGCAGACAGTGGTCCTAGACCAATGTTGCCCTTAGTTAGCACGTCACACAATCCCTATCACACACAAAACAAGACACGTATCGAATAGCGCAAAATTGCTGAATGGGGCGCTGTTCCCTTCTCTTCACCAAAAAGGGGCGCTCAACGACTCCAACCGCCAGAAGAGCATTAATTACCTCAACCACAGATTGCGTCTCTGAGAACCTGAATTTGCCTACTCTTCACCAAGTAGACTACTCACTGACTCCACCGCCTAGAGAGTATCGGCTCAGAGGAACCCTACAATCTGTGGGAGCCCCAGCAGGACCAACCAGCAAATCCCACAATACTCAATACACATAAAACAGAAAAACCCCACTGGAAAGCACTATGACAGGTTCGTAATAAAGCAGTGACTGACCATATACCTGTCAGGTCCATCCAGAATATCGAGGACCCAGATGTGACCCAACCACAGAGACAAAACTTTCCAGAGTAAGAGAATTTAAAAACTCTTACCTGTACTTGTTTTTGGGAGCGGCCGTCTCCTCTGTGTGTCGGCAGTTTAATCACACCTTTGCCTGCATCGATATCCTTGGATGTTGTGTAGATATATGTTTTTATATATATATCACTGCTTCCTCACACGGGGCACCAAGTGTTGCAAATGGAACCGCAAAAGGGCTCTACTTTCCAGCAGGGGACCAAATCAGTATATTAGTTGGCACGTGCCAAAGAAATCTCAGCCTGACACTTTTTAACAGGTTGGGGGTGTACACATTCCTTAAGGAACATAAACCCTCTTGATTGGCTCTTCTTATTTACATTTTAAATGACCCTCCTCTCTCTTTGTTAGAGAGAAGAAAAACATCTAAGGTGGGCAACCATCTTGGCATATCTGGGTGTGTCTGAACACAGACGCCATCTTGTAAGTGGAATAAACATTATACATAATACATTCTATAACAGTTATCCTTTACAAGCAGATTATATATGCGGCCATTTGCTGACACATTAAAAAGTGTATGGTTATACAGGCAGCTTTTACGTGCAATATATAAAGACATGTGAGGTATTATACTGATTAATACATTAAAATAGAGACACAAAGGATCACACATATATAACCTTTGTTCCCATCCACAACAATAGGAGGCTACTCCACAATGGGGACAGGGGCATCAGAGTGTGTGTGATGATGATACATAGGAGGCTACTCCACAATGGGGACAGGGCTTCAGAGTGTATGTCTGTGATGATGATACCTAGGAGGCTACTCCCCAATGGGGACCGATCAGAGTGTGTGTGATGATACATAGGAGGCTACTCCACAATGGGGACAGGACATCAGAGTGTGTGTGATGATACATAGGAGGTTACTCCACAATGGGGACAGGGGCATCAGAGTGTGTGTGATGATACATAGGAGGTTACTCCACAATGGGGACAGGACATCAGAGTGTGTGTGATGATACATAGGAGGTTACTCCACAATGGGGACAGGGGCATCAGAGTGTGTGATGATACATAGGTTACTCCACAATGGGGACAGGGACATCAGAGTGTCTGTGATGATGATACATAGGAGGTGACTCCACAATGGGGACAGCAGAGTGTGTGTGATGATACATAGGAGGTTACTCCACAATGGGGACAGGGACATCAGAGTGTGTGTGATGATACATAGGAGGTTACTCCACAATGGGGACAGGGGCATCAGAGTATCTGTGATGATGATACATAGGAGGTTACTCCACAATGGGGACAGGGCCATCAGAGTGTGTGTGATGATACATAGGAGGTCACTCCACAATGAGGACAGGGGCATCAGAGTGTGTGTAATCAGGCTCGGACTGGACCGCCGGGGGACCGGGGAATCCCTTGGTGGGCCCCCGAGCCGCTGTGGGCCCCGGAGGCAGTGCCGCCGCTCCCCGGGGCCCGGCCGCGCATCCGGTCACTGAGCGCCCGGGACCCGCGTCCCGAGCGCCCAGAGACCGTCCCAGGAGTTGGGGACTAATATCCCCGACTCCCGGGGCTGCGCGGAGCACAGCGCCACTAGCGCTGCGCTCCGCTGATCTCCCTGGCAGGCTGGAGACGCTAGGCCTTCAGCCTGCCGGGCGTCGGCCCCTACTGCTGACGTAGGCGGCGCGGTGACGTCACTTCACCGCGCCGCCTATGCAGGGCGGCAGTACGGGGCCGGCGGCAGCTCGGAGCTGCCGGAGCTGGAGCCCGAGCAAGGTAAGTTGCTGTTTGTTGTTTTGTTTTTTTAACTACAGGGGGGTCCCTGGCTACGGGAAAGGGGCGGGCTCTGACTACAAGGGGGTCCCTGGCTACAAGGGGGGCCCTTACTACAGGGGGTCCCTGGCTACAAGGTGGGGCTCTGACTACAGGGGGTCCCTGGCTACAAGGGGGGCTCTGACTACAGGGGGTCACAGGCTACAAAGGGGTCCCAGGCTACAAGGGGGGCCCTGACTACAAGGGGGTCCCTGACTACAAGGGGGGGGCCCTGGCTACAAGGGGGTCCCTGGCTACAAGGGGGGGGCCTCTGGCTACAGGGGGGTCCTGTCTACAAAGGGGGGGGCACTGACTACAGGGGGTCCTTGGCTACAAGAGGGTCCCTGGCTACAAGGGGGGCCCTGGCTACAAGGGGGTTCCTGACTACAGGGGGTTCCTGGCTACAAGGGGGGGCCCTGGCTACAAGGGGTCCCTGACTACAAGGGGGGGGTTCTGACTACAGGGGGTTCCTGGCTACAAGGGGGGGCTATGACAACAGGAGGTCCCTGGCTACAAGGGGGCCCTGGCTACATGGGGGGTCCCTGGCTACAAGGGGGTCCCTGGCTGCAAGGGGTCCCTGGCTGCAAGGGTGGTCCCTGGCTACAAGGGGGTCCCTGGCTACAAGGGGGGGCCCCAACAACAAGGGGTCCCTGGCTACCTAGGGGCCCTGGCTGCCTACAAGGGGGGGCCCTGGCTACAAGGGGGGTCCTGGCTACAAAGGGGGTCCAGGCCTGCTACAAAGGGGGGTCCCTGGCTACAAAAGGGGCCCGGGCTACAAGGGGGCCCTGGCTACCTAAAAGGGGGCCCTGGCTACAAGGAGGGGGCCCTGGCTACAAAGAGGGCCCTGGCTACAAGGGGGGCCCTGACTACAAAAGGGGCACTGGCTACCTACAGTGGGCCTCTGAGTACCTACAGGGGGCTCCTGACTACAAGGGGACCCCTGACTACCTAAAAGGGGGGCCTGCCTACCTAAAGGGGGCCCCTGACTACAAGGGGGGCCCCTGACTACAAGGGGGCCCCTGACTACCTAAATGGGGGCCCTGGCTACAAAGAGGGCCCTGACTACAAAATGGGCCCTGGCTACCTACAGGGGGCCCCTGACTACCTAAAGGGGGCCCCTGGCTACCTAAGGGGGGTCCCTGGCTACAAGGGGGGCCCTGACTACAAAGGGGCCCCTGGCTACCTACAGGGGTCCCTGGCTACCTACAGGGGGCCCGGGCTACCAAAAAGGGGCCCTGGCTACAAGGAGGGGGCCCTGGCTACAAGGAGGGGGCCCTGGTTACAAAGAGGGCCCTGGCTACAAGGAGGGGGCCCGGGTTACAAAGAGGGCCCTGGCTACAAGGGGGGCCCTGACTACAAAAGGGGCACTGGCTACCTACAGGGGGCCCCTGGCTACCTAAAAGGGGGGCCTGCCTACCTAAAGGAGGCCCTGGCTACAAGGGGGCCCCTGACTACCTAAATGGGGGCCCTGGCTACTTAAATGGGGGCCCTGGCTACAAAGAGGGTCCTGACTACAAACGGGGCCCTGGCTACCTACAGGGGGCCCCTGACTACCTACAGGGGGCCCCTGGCTACCTAAAAGGGGGCCCTGGCTACAAGGGGGGCCCTGGCTACAAGGGGGGCCCTGACTACAAGGGGTCCCTGGCTACAAAGGGGGGCCCCTGACTACAAGGGGGGCCCTGGCTACCTAAAGGGGGGCCCTGGCTACAAGGGGGGCCCTGACTACAAGGGGGCCCATGGCTACCTAAAGGGGGCCCTGACTACAAGGGGGGCCCTGACAACCTAAAGGGATGCTGTGACTACCTACAGGGGGGCCCCTGACTACAAAGGGTGCCCTGGCTACCTAAATACTAAAGGGGCCCTGACTACCTACACAGTAGCTAAAGGGGGGGCATGACTTCCTGCACACTACCTAAAGGAGACCCCTAACTGCCTGCAAACTACCTAAAGGAGGCCTTAACTGCCTGTATACTACTTCATGGGAAGCCCTAACTGCCTGTATACTACCTAAAGGGGTCCCTAACTGCTTGCAGCCTATAAAAAGGGGACCCTAACTACCTACAGCTTACCTAACTGGGAGAAACCACCTACCTACAGACTGGGGCCTTGCCTATTTGCCTACCTACCTAAGGTCTTGTCTACCTACCTGGTAATATAATTGAGAGGGCAGCAGCCCATAGTTGTAGCATTATCTCCAGAGGGTTAGTCCTCTCCCCACCCTCCAACCCCTCAGGATACTAGGCCTCTAAGTTATGGCTTGTACCTGCTCTCCCACCCCTGGTAAGTTTGTACAGAGGTGGGAATAGGTAAAGAGATGCTGGAAAATTGAGGATTCTAAGATATTTGTGTGTAATTTCTGCAGGGATGAGTTGTGGCCGGGACAAGTCATCATGGCGGTGTGGAACGGATGCAGAGGAAAAGGGAATAAGAACGACTCATGAAAGAAGAGAACGACTCATCAGATAGGACGTCTCCGGTGAGTACCTGATTTCAGGGGTTATGTTACTTCTATATTGGATCAGTGCTGTATTCACTGTAATGTGATGTGACCCGAGCTGGTGTCTGACCTCTATGTGGTCTCTATATGGCGGTGTTGTAGGTTATACCTGAGCTGGTGTCTGACCTCTATGTGGCCTCTATATAGCAGTGTTGTAGGTTATACCTGAGCTGGTGTCTGACCTCTATGTGGTCTCTATATGGTGGTGTTGTAGGTTATACCTGAGCTGGTGTCTGACCTCTATGTGGTCTCTATATGGCGGTGTTGTAGGTTATATCGGCGCCGGTATAATGCCAGCGTACATGTGTCCCTGATTGACCCTGTGATAGGAGTCACACTTTTACTTTCTTGCTGGTGTGTATTTTTGAAGGTGGTGAGGTGCGTGACCAAGGGAAATGTGGAGGGGATTGTATGTGGGTGGAGGGGGATATGTGGGTGGAGGGGAATATTGTATGTGGGCTATTGGAGGGGATATTGTATGTGGGCTATTGTTGGGGGGGGATATTGTATGTGGGTATGGAGGGGGTTATTGTATGTGGGCTTTGGAGGGGGATATTGTATGTGGGCTATTGGAGGGGGATATTGTATGTGGGCTATTCGAGGGGGATATTGTATGTGGGCTATTCGAGAGGATATTGTATGTGGGTGGAGGTGGATATTGTATGTGGGTGGAGGGGGATATTGTATGTGGGCTATTGGAGGGGAATATTGTATGTGGGTGGAGGGGATATTGTATGTGGGCTATTGGAGGGGGATATTGTATGTGGGTGGAGGGGATATTGTATGTGGTGGAGGGGGATATTGTATGTGGGTGGAGGGGGATATTATATGTGGGTGGAGGGGGATATTGTATGTGAGTGGAGGGGGATATTGTATGTGGGTGGAGGGGGATATTGTATGTGGGTGGAGGGGGATATTGTATGTGGGTGGAGGGGTATGGTATGTGGGTGGAGGGGGATATTGTATGTGGATGGGGGGGGATATTGTATGTGGGTGGAGGGGATAGTGTATGTGGGTGGAGGGGATATTGTATGAGGGTGGAGGGAGATATTGTATGTGGGTGGTGGGGATATTGTATGTGGTTGTGGGGATATTGTATGTGGGTGGAGGGGGATATTGTATGTGGGTGGAGGGGGATATTGTATGTGGGGGAAGTCTATCTAGGGGTGGAGGGGATATTGTATGTGGGTGGAGGGGGATATTGTGGTGGGTGGAGGGGGATATTGTATGTGGGTGGGGGGATATGTGTAGTGGGTGGAGGGGGATATTGTATGCGGGTGGAGGGATATTGTATGTGGTGGAGGGGGATATTGTATTGGGTGGAGGGGGAATATTGTATGTGGGTGGAGGGATATTGTATGTGGGTGGAGGGGGATATTGTATGTGGGCTGGTGGGGGATATTGTATGTGGGTGGAGGGGGATATGGATGGAGCTACTTAGCCCTGTGTCTATGATATGCTAGACTGACAGACGTGTGAGATATACAGATATGTGACTCTCTTGCTATTGTACTACACAATACAGTTCTGTTTTGCACACTGCATTATGTGGTAAAATGGGCGCGTTTATGTCCGAGAGGCCGGTAATATTTTCATGTACAGTAGGGTGGGCCCCCCGAGATCAACTCCCGTGTGGGCCCCAGACCCCCCCAGTCCGACACTGTGTGTAATGATGATACATTGGAGGTTACTCCACAATGGGGACAGGGACATTAGACTGTGTGTGATGATACATAGGAGGCTACTCCACAATGGGGACAGGGGCATCAGAGTGTGTGTGATGATACATTGGAGGTTACTCCACAATGGGGACAGGACATCAGAGTGTGTGATGATACATAGAGGTACTCCACAATGGGGCTGGCATCAGGTGTGTGTGATGAACATTGGAGGTTACTCCACAATGGGGACAGGACATCTGAGTGTGTGTGATGATACATAGGAGGTTACTCCACAATGGGGGCATCAGTGTGTGTGTGATGATACATTGGAGGTCACTCCACAATGGGGACAGGACATCAGAGTGTGTGATGATGATACATTGGAGGTTACTCCACAATGGGGACAGGGGCATCAGTGTGTGTGATGATACATAGGAGGCTACTCCACAATGGGGACAGGACATCAGAGTGTGTATGATGATGATACATAGGAGGCTACTCCACAATGGGGACAGGACATCAGAGTGTGTGTGATGATGATACATAGGAGGCCACTCCACAATGGGGACAGGGGCATCAGAGTGTCTGTGATGATGATACATAGGAGGTTTCCCAATGAGAAGGGCACAGAGTTTTGTGTATACATAGGGGTTACCCCCAAAAAGGGGCGGAAACAGAGTGTGTGTATGATACAAAGGGGGTTTACCCACAAGGGGACAGAGACAAATGTGGTGATGATACAAGGAGGTTTTCCCCAAGGGGGGACGGGATCAGAGGGGTGGGGAAAGTACTAGGGCTACCCCCCAAAAGGGGGGACAGGACTCAGAGTGTTTATAAATAATACATAGGGGCTACCCCCAAAGGGGACAGGACATCAGAGTGGTGGTACAAGGGGGTTATCAAAGGGGAAAGGGGCATCAGAGTTTTGGTGAGGGAAAACTAGGAGGTCACTCCCACAATGGGGAAGGGGTCAGATGGTTGTGATGATACAAGGGGGCATCCCACAAGGGGGACGGGACATCGAGGGGGGTTGAGATACATAGGGGGTTACTCACAAGGGGAAGGCACATCAGATTGTGTGTGAAGACATAGGAGGTATCCACAATGGGAAGGAATCAGGTGTATGTCTGTGATGATGATACATAGGATGTTACTCCACAATGGGGACAGGGGCATCAGAGTGTGTGTGTGCAGGGCCGTCTTAACACCATCATGGGCCCCCGGTCAGAGCTGTGCACTGGGCCCCCAAACACCACAAGCACTTTGGGTGGGTTCACAGTACGATATTACATTGGTTCAAGGTATCCGTTGGGGTACCATGAAAAAAAGGTACTGGAGCAAATACCATACAAACCCATTGGGGATAATAACTATGCTATTAAGTCCGGTAAAATAAGTGTATGCAGTGAGAAATAGAGCTGAATGTATCCCACACAGGCTACATCTGCTCTATTTATTCCCTATGATTCTGTCGCAGTATCTGCTGGGGTACTTCTTTTCACGATACCCTGACAGATACCTCAGGCATATACAATATTGTATTTTGAACCCACCCTTACAGGAACAATTATTAGTAGTATAATGTTGTACCGTGTTAGCCATAGAAAGTAGTGGAAGAGTGAAGAAATCAGGCGATACCTTTTAGGCTAACAGTTATATTAAATGGTGGCTTTCGAGAGAATAGCTCCCTTCTTAGACAAGAGGGTTTATACAAAAAAAGGGAAAAAATTCACAGACTTTTTATACACAAAAGACTGGACCTTCAAAGGGCCTAGAATTTTAAAAATAAAAAATGAAAATTAAGCAGAGAATCATTTAAACAGGTCAAGACATCAACTATCTGGAAACTTGTGAGGCGTGAGGAGGGGTCAGTAAATCTGCGTCTTATCTCGCAGCCACAATGCAATTTGTGGCCATCACAGTTCACACATAGTTTGACATAAAGCTGGCCCTGAATATTTAGCCCATTTTGCAGAGACTGAATTTTTGCATTAAATTTTAAAATTCCCATTCCTTTCTCTCCCTTTGGGGACTTGAAGTGTCCCATTAAAAACCATAATCTTTAATCTTCAATACAAAAATCCCTCCTGGAGAAGTTTTTTTGTGCCACTGGGAAAATCAGTTTTTCCCCGTTTTTAATAGTGGGAAAACTGTGGTGGGTTTAAGCGCTGGGGGCCCCTGTCCTGTTTCCCCCCCCATAGAGGCCATGAATTTTTTTCACTCTTCCCCGGGAAAAATTTAAAAGAAACAAACTCAAAAAAGTTCCCCTGTGGACAGCCCTCTTAAAGGGGGTTTCCCCACACAAGGGATCGCTGCTTTTTAATTTTAAAGACCCCTTTCAAAAACAATTTACTTTGGGAATATAATTGGGCCATTAACAGGGGTCCTCTTATTCCAGATTAGCCTCGTAGGGGTTTCATCAGCTCCCAGGTCGCTATAAACTACAGACCTGTTTATCTTTTCCTATAGGCTTTCCAGCACTGAATTCTATACTTTCAGACCTGTGTGATCTCATTATAGGCTGCCAGCACGGTTTCTATAGCTACAGACCTGTTTTGGGTCTATCCTGGGTAGGGTGTCATAACTGGTCGCTAAAGCTACAGACCTTTTTGATCTCCCTGATAGGCGCCCGCACTGGTCACTATAGCTACAGACCTTTTTAAACTTTCATATAGGCCCGCCAGCACTGGTTGCATATTTGCTACAGAAACCCGTGTGATCTCTACGATAAAGGGGTCCAGCCCCTGGTGCTATAGCTACAGACCTTTTTGGGGATCTCTCCCACAAAGGGTTTCCCCACTGGGGGGCTATAGCTACAAACTGTGTTTATCCCTCCTGATAGACGTCACACTGGGCCAAATAAACTACAGACCCCGGGTTTTATCTATCCCCCAAAGGGTTTCCCCGTGCTGATTTCTTTTAGCTTTTTGACCCGGTTAGCTTTCCCGATAGGCTGCCAGCACGGGCACTATAGCTACAGATCTGTGTGATCTCTCCCCGAAAGGCGCCAGCACTGGGCCCCTATAGCTACAGACCTGTGTGATCTCCCTTTTGAAAGGGGCCAGCACTGGTTACTATAGTACCGACCTGTGGGGATCTTTCCTGATAGGCACCACGCTGGGTTGGGTATAGTACAGACCTGCTTTCCCACTGCAGCCAAATGGAAGCCCGTAAAAAAGTCCCGAATTCAAAGGGGGAAACCAAGAAAACAGGGCTGAGGTGAGAGGAAAAAAAAAAAAGTGGGACAACCCCTTTTAAACCCGAGGCCACACGGCCGCTCATTTTAAAATACTTAAGTTTTAATTTTTTCTTTTTTTAATCTAGACTTTGGAAAATCTTTCTCTTTGAAATTTGTGTTTTGTAAAGAATTTAAAGGGGCTCTCCTTTCTTCCCTTTTACCTCCTTGTTTTTTTGGGGGTCGGGCTTTCTTAATCCCTGATTTGGGGTTAGCAGTCAAGGTTTCCATTGTCTGACCCTTCCCCCCTCCAAGCCATTTATTTAAAGTGGGGAAGTCCGACAGTGGGACCTTTTACTGCTGAAAAAACCAAATCCCCGGGACTTCAGAAAAAGATGCCCCAAAAAAAAAGGGGTTTAAAAAGAAGACCACAAAAAAAAATATTATTTGGGGGTGGCTGTGTGCCCGGGGGGTTAGGGTGGGCCCAAAAACATGAAAATTTTTATGTTAAAAAAAACTTCTGTAAGTGTGTGTTTTATATAAGTCCCCACGAGCCCGTGTTCACACAGAACAGATGACTGTCCCCCCCTTGGGCCCCATTTTTTGTTTTTTTGTAAACTCTCTCCCCTTTTTTGCATATAAAAAAATTTTAAAATGCACATGTATATATAAAAATATATAATATATAAATATATATAAAAAATATATAAATATATAAATAAAAATATTGCTCACCGGGGCTCCCGGAATGTGCACGCCGCTCCCTGCAACACCAAGGGAGACCTTTGGGCAGTCCCGGAGCACGTAGAGATAGATAGAAAATAAAATATATATAAAATATATATATATTAAATTTTATATATATAAAAAAACTGCATATAAATCATAAATATGCAGAAAGGGGAAAAATTTACAAAAAAACGACAAATGAGACAAGAGGGTAAAACTCATCTGTTCGTAAAGAACACTGGGGTAACGGGAACTTTTATTTGGGATTCACTGATCTCCAGGGGCCCCTTTTCAGTGAGGGTTTTGGGGGCCAGGGCATCAGCAGTCCCAAAATAACCTATGAGCTGCTGCTGTGTGGGGCCCGGAGGGACAGGGTGAAGTTTTTTATATTAACAGCAAAGTGGTCACCGTCCTTTAACCCCCCTTCACCCGCCCCGTTTTAAACCCCTTTTTAAACCTGGTTTTTGCTGTAAGACCGGGGCCCCAGAGGACTCTGCGGAGTTTTAAGTCTGTGAAATGGCCACAGCAAGGTGAAACCCGAAAAAACCCGGAGGGGAGGGGAGGAGACCCATAGGTTACAAGCAAAGGGGCACATTAAGAAAAATTTTATTTAAAACTTCCCCCGGGGGAGGACGAAAAAGGGAAAGGGGGGAGCACCCTGCCTCATATCACCCCGAGTGACTGCCCGCAGGGAGGGCAGGAAAATTTAAAGTAAAGAACCCCGCAGCCCTGCTGTTTTTAAGTGACAGGCGACATGCCTTTTGTTTACACGACCCTGGGAGGGCCCCTTTTAAACTCAGGGGGCCCCCCGGGGAGTGGCCTAAACCCCCCAAGGGGGAGACCCCCCTGGGGTGTGTGTGTGTGTATGATATTTCACAGGAGGGGTTTAAACCACAAAGGGGACAAATTTAAGTGTATGTTTATGAACATAGGAGCTTACTCCACAATGGGGGCGGGGGATCAAGTGGGGTTTTTTTTATTCAAAGGAGGTTACTCCACAATGAGGGCAGGGGCAAACAGAGGTTTTGGGCCCTTTTATGATACAAAGGGGGGTTTTCTCCACAATGGGGGACAGGGGCCAAGGGGTTTTCCCGTGCTGAAGATACAAAAAGGGGTTTTAACCCAATGGGGACAGGGGCAAACCCGTGTGTTTGGGAAATGATACAAAAGGAGGTTACTCCACAATGGGGACAGGACAAACAGAGTGTTTTTTGATGATTATACAATAGGAGGTTACTCCCAAAAATGGGGGGGAGGAGCTCAGAGTTTGTAAATGGGTTTGGGGCAGCACTGAAGTCCCATTTGGGAAAAAAGGAGGGTGAGGTAATCAGCCCGACCACCAAAAGCGGGGGAGCCAAAAAAAAAACCCCCTAAAAAAAAGTCCCAAAAAAAATAGCTAGGATTTCACATAAAACAACTCCTTTATTCGAAACCGATAAAATGAAGGGTACGTTTCGGCTTTTAAAAACAGATGACCCTTTTTCCCAAACATAAACCAAAAATTTTCATTTCCCTTTAAAAATATGGGAATTTAAATTTCATCATCCTACTTAAGACCACCAATCAAAAGAATGATACCCCAAATTTTAAGCCCAACCCATCAAATCCTTTATCCATACAAAAAAAATATTCAATTGAAGATATAATAAAAAAACTTTCATAAGACTTTTAAAAAAGCGGGACTCAGAGCGGGTATACTGTAACTTTCGGGGCTCTTGGGGTTCAACAACTGCTACTGCCCTCTACACTCTCCAGGCACCCCGGCCCCACTCGGGGCTCCAAACGCTACGCGCTGTCCAACAAAGGGCACGCAAGTCCATTAGTGATCAAACCCCCACACACT
>JAODAL010022633.1:0-64298 GCA_025379985.1 Phyllomedusa bahiana
TCCCCAGCCCACCTTTTTTAGCCATACCCCCCTTTTCACTTCCCCCTTTTTTCTACAGACCCTCTCTTTTTACGGCACTTACTAAATTGATCGCCACAAAAAAAAAAAAAAGCATGTCTTTGTGTTCTGTTTGGGGGGTTTCCCCCAGTACTTGTTTTAAATGGAAATGTACCATTAAAAAAATACTTTTCTGTCCCACAAAAAAAAAATGAGGGGAAGAATAAAAAGGGGAAAAAATGAAATGAAAAATCAAAATTATGCCCGCTTAAAGGGAATTTTAAAGTCTAAAACAGGGAGCTCATTAAAATTAAGATTTATTAAAAAAAAGGTAGCCTGAATTGCAAAACGTTGGCCCAAACCCATCGAAAGGTTAAAAATTTTTAAGGGGCATAAAAAGAAGAAAATCATAAAACTTTACTTACTTGAAATCACAGCACGGGCCAGACCACACCCAAGGCCCGAAAAAAAACCCCCAGAGGGGGGGAAATAAAAGCCCCGGGCTTATGGTACAAGCTGCAAAAGGGGGCTTTGGAACTTGTTTAAAAACCACTTTCACACCCGAAAAAACCGGGGAAGGGGGACCAATGCTTGAAAAACAAAACCCACACGAAAGATAAGGGGAACGTTTAAACACCGGGGGTTAAGGGGGCGGGAAAAGGGGGCCACAGGCTTTTGGGTTTAATTTGAGGGCTGCACAGCATTTTAAAGTGCCAAAACAAAAATATGGACCCCCCCCCCTGTTCAGAGGGAAAAACTAACCCTAAAAAATGAGGTATTTGAATTTTTGGCCAAATCCCAAAGATAAACCCTCGTCAACGGGCCCTCTTTAGTTCTGGCCCCTACACTGATTTACTAAAAATCAATTAAAAAAAAAACTGAAAATTTTGGTTTTGTTTGTTTAAAAAACAGACCCCAGCCAACTGACTCCACATGGGGGGAAAAAGAACTTTCCAGTAAGAGGTAACGAAACCCCCGTGTAAATGAGAGAAATTGCAAGGGCCCGTAGTTTATATAAAGTCTGTGGTAGCTGGGGTTAGACTTCACCCTTTCAGCAGAGGGGTTCTTGGTTCAAATCCTTGCAGGAACTAGAAGTGTTTAATTTTCTCAATGCATATACCTGATGGAGGTTTTTCTATTCCTTTTATTTAATTTGCACTTTTCACTTTTTTTACTAAGGAGTACAAGGGGGAGTAGGATGACAGCCCTGGGGTTGAACCTTCTCAGCGTGAGTTTGTGTGTTACTAGGAGTACAAAAAATAGAAGAAGCATGGGGGTTTAACACTCGTCAGCAGTGAGTGTGTGTGTTTTTAAGGGGTAAAGGGCGGAGTAGAAAAACAGCACCTGGGGTTTAACATCTCAGAGTGAAATGTGTTGATTACTTTTAAGGGGTACAGAGGAAGGAGTAGAATGACAAACCCTGGGGGTTGAAACTCGTCAGCTAGTGTGTGTGATTACTAAGCATACAGGGGGCGGAGAAAAAGACGACCGAGGGTAACATCGCTCAGCGTGAGGTGTGTGGAATACTTGGGGTATAGAGGGCAGGGGTAGAATGAAGCACCCGGGGTTTAAGATTTGCTCAGCAGTGAGTGTGTGTTGGATTACAAAGGAATACAGAGGAGGGAGAAAAAGACAGCACTGGGATTGAACACTCACTCAGCAGTGAGTGTATGTGATTACTAAGCAGGGAAGAGAATGACAGCAGCTGCCTGAGAGCAGAGGTGATGTCTGAGAAATGTGGGCCCAGGACTAAGGAGCTCTCGTTACGGGTCGTATCCCCTGGAGAGGAGCTGTACACTATGGATCATTAAAGTAGCAGGTAAACAAAAATAGTGCAGAATTTTTAATAATGGTGAAAATGTTTATAATTTAATTTGCAAGGACTCCACCTCAACTTTACTTCATGATAAAACCCTTTAAAATCACCTAAACATTTCCAGTAACAGGGATGTTGCTGTGGTTTATCAGGATGAAAAAGGGTCGGGATTGTCCGATGAAGATTTCGGCGGAGGGGGAAACCGTTCATGTTTGAGGGGCACGATACAACGGCCAGTGGCGTCTCCTGGACATTGTACTGTATGGCTAAAATACCCGAGCACCAGGACAAAATGCCGGGAGGAGATCAGAGGGGTTCTAGGAACGGACAAGTGATGGTGAGAACTTATAGTATCCTCAACAGATCAGAGAACATAGAGTAGTAGTTTAACCACAGTATCTCCATTGTGTCACCACCATAGCCATGGCTGCGGCTAGAGAGCAATGTCCCAACCTGACTAAATACATCAGAGATACGGCACCATGATGAGTAGATGAATAGTAGTGTACAGACCCGTTCTAGAGGATACATTTTTTTTCTAAGATTTCATTGTGTAACAATTTTCCGCAGATTACGTTGGTTGTCGCCCGTTTTAAGGGGACAGCTCCATGCTCTAATGGAATAGGTGCACTTAGCGTTTATTCAGATGTAGCAGTTGAGGTGCAGTTCATGATTTGACTTTGTATCACTACAGTGCTGCAAAAGCCCCTGGTTGTACCACACATGTTGTAGTGAGATTCCTCCGTGCTTTTTGCAGCAGTGCAGCAATTTAAGGTAAAGCCGAGAAGGGCACACTAACCACTAAGTCTGAATAGACCCTTACATTGGAAAGCAGCTCGAGGCCACGAGCCACACCAGAGAGGCAGCGGGAGATTAGAGAGGTGAAGAAGGGGCTCAAAAATTGGTGTAGGAAAGAGGGATTTGGGTTTGTGGCGAACTGGGCTGACTTCTGTCTTGGCTACAGACTCTATGCTAGGGATGGGCTGCACCTAAATGGGAGAGTGCAGCTGTATTGGGGGACAAAATGGCCAGGAAGGGAAATATTTAAACTGGGGGACTGGGGGGAGGGAAAAACACACATATAGCATTGCAAGATAGTGAAGATAGAGAGCTGGGAATTAGTAATAAACAGGGGGTGGGGGGAGGGAGGGGGTGTAGCAATAGTTAAAAGATCAGGGAGAAAGGAATAAAAACAAAAAAAACTCTAAATTGCAGCCGACAATGCCAGGAGTCTGACCAACAAAATAAATGAACTAGAAGTATTAATAGCTGAAGAAAAATATGCATAGTGGGATAACTGAGAAAGGGCTGGACGAGAGCTACGACTGGGCGGTTAACTTCAGGTACGGGTCTATTTAGGGGGGATCGTAAAGCCCGGGAAAAGGGGGAGGTGTCTGTCTCTATGTAAAATCCTGTCTGAAGCCAACACTGCGGGAAATATAGGTACGGGTAATGAACATGGGGAAATTTCATTATGGGTAAAATATACATGGGGGTAACAATAACAATATAATACAATAGGGTCTGCTATAGGCCCCAAATATAACAGAACCCCATGGAAGATGTACTCCTCAGGCAATAGATGAGGCGGCTAATCGAATGAGGTATTATTAGGGCGACTTTAACTATCCAACATCAAATGGGAATCGGACACCTGTAGCTCTACAAAAGGAAACAGGTTTTTGTCAATAACTAATGATAATTCCCTTTTGCCAAATGGTGCAAGAAACCGACTAGGGGGAAAAGGCCCTTCTAGCCCTAATATTACTAATGACCTGACGAGTAAAAAAGGGTTTTCAGGTTGAGGGGCACCTAGGAAATAGTGAACCTTAATATAATAAATTTCCGTTTATCCTTCAATAGAGTATTTTGTCAGGAGCCACAAAAACACTAAATTTTTAAAGGGAAGGCTAATTTTATTCTGCTTAGGGAGGCACTAAACCGTATTGACTGGGACTATGTGTTTAAATATGGCAGAACTAATAATAAATGGGATATTTTTAAAAAAATCCTAGGCTACCACTGTGAGAGGTACATACCTTATGGTAATAAAAAAATTAGAACGGGGAAAAACCCAATGTGGATCAACAGGAAGAAAAAGGGAGGCAATAAAAAAAAAAAGAAAGGTTTCACTACTAAAACAGGAGGGCAGTGAAGAGGCCTAAGAAGCAAATAGGGAAAAAAATAAAGTGTGTAAAATAAGATAAAGGAAGCAAAGCTGGAGACGGAAAGACATTTTGCTATAGAAAGTAAAACTAACCCCAAAATTTTTTTTTAACTATATAAATAGTAAAAAGATTGAAACAGAAAATGTTGCCCTTTAAAAATACGAGGGAGAGACAGTAGGAGGGCGATGAAAAAAAAGAAAACCCTATTAAACACTTTTTTCTCCACTGTATTTCCCGAGGAGGATGAGCTTCCTGTTGAACAGAGGGATGAGGTAAACTCCAACTTAAAAGTTTCTTTCTAACCGGAAGAAGTGCAGCTCCGTCTTAGAAGATTAAAATAGAAAAAATCCCCAGGCCCGATGGCATACACCCACGTTTCCTAAGGAAGTTAAGTGATGTCATAGATATGCCCCTATTCTTAATATTTATGGACTCTGTAATAAAGGATTGGCGCATAGCAAATGTGGTGCCAATATTCAAAAAGGGGTCAAAAAGTGATCCAGGAAACTATAGGCCGTAAGTTGTAACCTCTGTTGTAGGTAAAATGTTTTGAAGGTTTTCTCAGAGATGCTATCCTGGAGTATCTCACTGAAATAAATGTATAAACGCCGTTCCCGCATGGGTTATGAAGGATCGGTCCTTCAGGCTAATTATCAGCTTCTATGAGGAAGTCAGTTCAGACTGGATCGGGGTTGAGGCAAATGGAAAAATTTTAGATTTTTCTAAAGCATTTGATACGGTCCACATAAAAGGTTGGTAAATAAAATGAGAATGCTTGGACTGGGGACGTGTGCAAGGGGTAAGCAACTGCTTATGATAGAAAACAAAGGGTGGGAATTAACGGTCATACTCAGACTGGATCGCTGTTACTAGTGGGGTACCACAGGGCTCAGTATTGGGGCCCCATCCCATTTTCATTAATGATCTTACACGGGATTACACAGTAGAATATCAAACTTTGCAGACATACTAAGCTCTGTAAAGTAATCAACACAATAGAGGATAATTTGTTATTACAAAAGGATCTGGATAAGTTTGGAGGCCTGGGCAGGAAAGGCAGATGAGGTTTAACACTGATAAATGCAAGGTTATGCACATGGGAAGGGAAAAATCCATTACATGACTACATGTTAAATGGAAAAAGGCTGGTAAAAAATGACTGGAGAAGGACTTGGAATCCTGGTGGACAGTAAACTTAATTGTAGCAGCCAGTGTCAGACAGCAGCTGCCAAAGGGAAATAGGATCATGGGGTGCATTAAAGGGGCATAGAGGCACATGATGAGAACATTTTCTCCCATTATACAAGTTTACTGGTTAGACCACACATGGAATATTGTGTACAGTTTTGGGCACCAGTGCAAAAGGAAAGACATTGTAGAACTTGAAAGGTACAAAGGCGGGCAACAAAAATAATAAAAGGACTGGGTGGACTACAGTACCAGAAAGATTAGCAAGATTAGGGTTATTTAGTTTAGAGAAAAGACGGCTTCGGGGGGACATAATAAATATGTTAAATACATCAAGGGCAATATAGAGATCTCTTCCAAGATTTATTTATACCCAGGGCTGTATCTAGAAAAGGGGGCATCCTTTACGTCTTGAGGAACGAAAGTTTTACATAAAATAGAAAGGGATTCTTTACTGTTAGAGCAGTGAGACTTGGAATTCCCCTGCCAAGAGGGGGGGTTTCATGGTGAATTCACTAACAGAGTTTAAAAGGGTTTGGATGCATTTCTGGAGCGTAATAATATAACACGTTAAGTGACGGATTCAGGAGAGGGTCATTGATCCAGGGATTTTTCCTGATTGCCAGATTGGAGTCGGAAGGAATTTTTTTCCCTAAAATGAGGACAATTGGCTTCTACCTCATTGGGGTTTTTGCCCTTTCCCCTGGGTCAACACCCTTTGCCCAAAAGGCTGAACTGGATGGACGTCTCGTCTTTTTTCGGCCTTACAAACTATGAAACTATGAGGCTACATGCAGAAGGCAAACCTGCTTGCAAAGACCCTACAGTTCAGTACTACTTGTATCCGCACTATGAGAACTTTTACAGATCTAAAAAAGATTTTTTCAAAATTTTATGAAATTTTCCCACACTGAACGTTCCCATTTTGCCATTTTTCCCCATGGGGTTTTTTTTGGGAAAAAGAGTGGGGAGCTCCCACAGCGCATTGTTGGATGTAGTTTCTCCTAAAGCCCAAACATGAAAGCTCGCAGGACCCTTGAAAATTGTGAAAGGGATTTGAGCCCAAACCGGGTTAAAATTTCATCTGCAGGACAGCTGTTTGGGGTATTTGCCCCTCGTATAACCCTTTGCTTTATGAAAACAGTCATGAGGTCTGAAAGGCAATTTAAATCCTCCCCCCGACCCAATTTATTGGGGGCCCCTCCCCAAGGAGAATTTTCCCTTCCAAGTGGTTTTTTAAAAATAGCCCCAAAAAAAGCTCAAAAAGTCAAGGTTTGGAAAAAAACATAACTCCCTGTTCAGCGCCGTTCCTGACCTGCAGAGGGTTTAGTTTCGCCCGTGTTTTTGGGTTTAATTTTTCCCTGTTTAATAAACATATCCCAACATGTGACCTAGGGGCCCAAGGATTGTCTGCATAGTCTTTTTAAGGGAAGGGTTTTAACTATTGCTTTTATAACCGGGAGGGCCGGGAACTGCCTTTAACCCCCAATGTTAAAAAGGGGAGAGCTGCGTTCCCCGGGCCGTCCCAAAAAGGGCCCCGGGAATAAAGAGCCAATCACATTCTTGAGGGAAAGCAGTCCCCAAAGGTCGGGATAACTTGAGAAATTTTAAAAAATTTTTTAAAACCCAAAAAAAAAAAAAGGGCTTTAAAAAAAATAATCAAAAAAAAAAAATTAAAAAAAATTAATCGAACCGGTTTTGAAAAAATAGCCACAGATTCCCAGGACCCACTCAAAATTTTGGGAAAATTTGGGCCAGCTTTGGGGTTTTCCCCAACCTTTGTTTTGCAGACATAGTTAAAAGTGTGGGGGGGAGGGGTAAGAATTTATTCCCCCACACCCAGAAAGGGTTAAAGGACAGTGAGAAAAAGGCACGGGATTCAACATTTTCTGTTTTTTTTTTCCCCCAATGAGCACCCTTATATTGTGTGGAGGGGAAAGGGGCCCTTTGAGCAGCTGCCTGTATGTGGGGGGGGAGAGGACGAGCCCACGGCGGGCATTTTTCTAAGGGCCCGAAGAGGGAAGGGGGAGGGCCTTTTGGGAAAAAATCGGGCCAGTGGGGGGAAAAGGGGAAAATGACAGAGCCATGAACAAAAAAAAAGTCCATATTTTAGAGAGGAGATGCCATGAGAAGCGATTTTATTTGAAAGGGGAAGAGCCATGGGGGGAAAGCCGTCATTTTTAGGGGAAAGGCGGGCCATGAAAAACCTTCAAATATAGTGAAGAGGAGAGACCCATGAAAAGCCGCCCTACATTTTTAGGGGGGAAAGGAGGCCCTTTTGGAGCACCCATTTTTGTATGTAAAGAGAGGAAAGGGGAGCCGAGGGGCCGCCCAAAATGTTAGAGAGGGGGAAATTTCAAGAAAGGGAGGAAATTTATGCTTTTTTTTCTGTATTTTCCCTAGGGAATAGGTGAACAGAAAAAGGGCCATGAGCAGCAACCCTTGTGTGGGGAAAAGAGCCCCATGAGAACAGTCTGTGGGGAAGAGAGGAGTTGGGCCCAATGAGAAGCCTCTTTTTTCTAGAGGGAGGGGAGGGGGGGCCATGACCCAACAGTCTATATGGAGGGGGGGGAAAAGGACCCATGAGGATAAAGGCATTTTTGTTTTTTTTCTGTTTTTTTTTTTTTTTCGTATAAAATAGTTGTCAATGTGGGGAAGGGGGGGCCCCAGGAGCAGAAATCTCTGTGTAGCGGGAAAAAGGGCTTTTGAGTCTATCTGTGGAGAGGAAGAGCAAGTATGGACCCTCGTGATACAGGAGAGAGTCATGAGCAACAGACATAGGGGTGTGAGGGGGAAATTTTGAGCAGCAGTCTTTTTTGCCCAGAGTGGTGGAGGCAAAACAGCATAAAAAATGTGGGGAAAAAAGGGACTAGAGAATAGTCTTTTATTTTTGGGAGATAAAGGGCCCCATAAAAACGTCAATTTTTGGGGAGAGAAGAGGAGGCCCATAAGAAAATATGTCTTTTTGTAAAACAGAGAAAAATTTTGCATAAATATTTTATGTGAGAGGGGAGGGGACCAAGAACAGCAATTTATATGTCAGAGAATAGGGTTACTTGCAGTATTTTATATGTCAAAAAAGAAGGGGGAAATGAGCAGCTTTTTTAAAATTTTAGTGAGGAAAGGAGGCTAGGGTGCAATATTTATTTGTAGAGAGGAAAGACCCTTGTCCCTTTAGTCTATATTGGGGGGAGCGGGGAGAACATGAACACCAATTTCAATGTGAGAAAAGAGGGGGCCATGTGACAGTTTTAATGTGGGGGAAGGGGGGATTAGACTAGAGGAGACCAGGGGTTTAGGGGTTTTGAAGATAAACGAAATTACCGGTGCAACAAGACCCTGGGGAACAAACTGGGGGTGCAGGCAGAAAATCTGTATGAGAAGAAAAAACGGGTCCCGGAGGGCACTATTATTGTGTGAGTACAATTTGAGGTATCCTGTTTAATCTTCTTATTTTTAGAGACAATATCTGGCATCACTATTTTGAAATAACTATGTGGTGCCTCTATTTACATCTCAAGTACAGGGGGAACTGTTTTGGGACAGCAGCAGGGACAGCACAGTGAGTAGCAGGGATTTCTTGTACAGGTGAGGGGGCTCATCATTTTGGGTTTTCAACAACCCCATTTCAGACCCAAAGATTCATTGGGGAAGATGAAAAAAAATAAATTAAGTTTAATTTTAGATTGTGTACTAAATTTTTTAAAAAATTTTCCTGTTCCATTTTCCCCGGCACCTTTGCCCTTTTGAGTATAAATTCCCATTAACGACCCCCAGTGTATGGGACAAACCCTGAGGTGAGTGGAGTTAAACGGGAACTCCCAGAGGGAAACAAACTATAAGACAGAAAATGGATTATTTTTTTTCCCTGTAAAAACCCCTTGGGGGCAAAATTTGCGCCAAAAATAATAGTGAACGTGCTTTGCACCATTTTAAAAATTTTTCTAAAAACCCCTTCCCCCTTGTCTGACAAAGAGGGCTTGGTTTAAAGCATGCAAAAAGGGGTGTGGGTTTAAAACTTTCTTCGCTGTGCCCCAAAAATTTTTTGAGTTAGGGGCAAAAGTAAGCAAACTTACTTTTGGGGTGCACAGTTGGGACTAGACAATTTAAAACCTGCACCATTTTTAAATTTAAAAATGTGGTACATTTGGGGGGTTGGAAGTTTACACTAAGGTGGACCGGGTTTTTTTGGGGTTTTTTTTTTCCGCCTTTTTTAAGAAAATTTGCTCCTAAGGATTGGCTAGGGATTTTCAAATTTGCCCTAATGAATTTTTCCGGGATTTTTTCATAAGACTCGACATTTTCCAATGAAACCGAACATGGGGGGCTTGTGGGGGGTTTCTGGGGGTGTTCGGGGGGTTGTTGGGGGGCTTGTGGGGGCCCACTACACTCGTAATTATTTTTGAGCATTTTTATCGACAAAGTTGAAAAGGCACATTTTTATGTTGATGGGAAATTTTTCGATTCGCGATAATTTAGGGAAAATCTCCCGCAAAAATTTTTTAAAAATATCGGGGGATTTTTTTTCGGCGTTTCCCGTCATTTTTTGGTGGCCCAAAAAAAACAGCAAAGGGAAATATAGCAGGGTGAGCTGCGTTTTTTGAAGCCATGAGGGGATGTTATGGTTGTGTTTGGGGGGAAAAAATCAATGACCTCTTTTTAAACATAGAAAGCCCTTCCTGTTCAGCATCATGTGTGTTTTGTCCCTAAAAAAAGAGCGGGAGGGTTTTTCCCTGGGTCTTCTCAATACACCCTTCAGCGAAACTGTTCTTTTGTTTACACGAAAAACTATGTTTTTAAAAGCTGGGACTTAAAAGGAACATAGGTAGATTAGAAAATTTTCCGGGTTTTTGTTTTAGGCTGAGTTTTTTTTAAAAGAGCTCTAGTGCGGGTACCAGCCGGTGGGGGGGGGTGGGGGGGGTTGGGGGGAAAGCCCAGACAGGGAAGGCTGGCAGGGGAAAGGTTTTTGGGAAAGGAGAGTGGATATTGTGCGGGCCCAGACTCTGCTTTGACCCTGCATTAAAATTTGGGTTTTTTTTTAAAACATTTTTTGGCCATTTTTTTGGTGAAAAATTTGCTTTTATTTTTTTCGCCTGTACTTATATTTGGATACAGAACTTTTTTAGTACCCCAGGTGTAAAAACCTTTTTTTATTCCCATTTTTAAATTTGGGGGTTTTTTTTTTACTTTGGCGCAGCCAGTTTTTTTCCCAAAAACCCACTTTTTTCTTTCAAAAGGAACAGGGTTTCAGAATTTATAAGGGGCCAAAAAAAACCCTTTTTTTTTATCCGTAAACAATTGAATTAGGGTTTTTTCCTTTGGCGCAGGCCATTTTTGTTCAAAAACCCCCTATTTAGGATATACCATAAGAAATTTTTCTAGTAATTGGTGTTTTTATTTTATTTGGTGCAAAAACCACCCATTATTATCAGTACACAATTTTTTTTTAATTTTACCCGGTTTTTTTTTTTCAAAAAATTTTTGGCGGGCAAGGGCCCCCCTTTTTTTTTTTTTCAAAAACCCCCAAAAACCCCGTACTTAAATATGAATACAGAAAATTTTTTTGTTACTGTTGGTGGGATTTCATTGGTTTCCCAAAAAACCACCCTTTGTTAAACCGATAATTTTTAAAATAAACTGTATTGCACGGGGGTGCCGGCCCTTGTTTTTTTCCCAAAAAGCCCCTGCCAAAAATTCTGATAGGGAAAAAAAATTTTAGAACTGTTCTCGTTTGTTTGCGCAAAAAAAGCAATTTTTCCAAACTTTGAAATTTTGAATATTTTATTTTCACTCGGTGAATCCTCCCGTTTGGCGCAGGGTTAGCGCACTTGTATGATAGTTTGGGTTTAAAAAAATATCAATTTTAGTCCTACTGGGCAGTTGTAAATCCCCGGAAAATGAAAGGGGAAAAACACGGTTTAATTTTTTTTTTTAGGTTTTTCACCCGAACCCCCATTTCACCCGGGATTCCTAGAAACATTTTAGTTTTTTTATCCTATTTTTTTTTAGGAAATTAGAGGGGGTTTAAGAATAGCCCTTTTATTTGCCCCTCTTTTAAAAAAGATCGTCAAAAAAACCCTTTAAAATTTTTTAAATTTTTTTCTTTTGAACATGGAGGAAATCAAAGGGGGTAAAACAAACAAAGGGGGGGTAGGGAAAATGGAGGTTGAGGTACAGGGAAAAAAGGTGCTCCCCTTCCCGGCTGGCCCACCAAAAACGCATGCCAGCGGATCGTCAGTTGCAGGGGCCCTCAGGCCCGTATTGCTGGGTCAGGGCCCCCGTGAATCTCGTAACGGAAAAAAGCGTTTGCCAATTTTTTCTTCAGTGGTTAAAACAACCCCGCAAAATTTTTGGGCCCCGGACAGGGAAAAGCAAAGTCCGTTAAATAAAATGGGGTTTTGAAAAACTCCTTTTTTCCCGGGACTTTTTTAAACTGTGGGTCAACAGGTTTTTAAAGGTTATGCGGTACAAACAGGTATAGTAATGTCCAGTTTTAAATAAAAAAATAAATTAAATTTAAAATGCCCTTTGTACTTTTTAATTTTTTGGGGGAAAGCGGTTTAAGGGTCAGGTTTTTTGGGGGGCAAGGGCAGGGGTATTTAATGGTTTTGGGGATTTTTTTTTGTGGTTTTATAACCTAAAGCCTAAGATGAAACAATTTTCCATTTTACTGTTTTGGATGTTTAATTTCAGGTTTTCCTCCCCTGGGTTTTTTTGGTGTAAGAAAAGAAGGTGTTTTTCCTTCCCCTTTTCCCTAGGGCTTTTAATGGGGCTCGGGGATAAAACTTTTTATCGGAAAATTTGCTTGATAATTTGCCAATTTCGGGCTATTGACCCTTGACATAAATCGACGTAATTGGTCATCACTTTCTTGTAATATTAAAACACCTATAAAGAATATGTTTCGGCCCAAAAATCGGCCCCATTACTGCTCGGACAGGCAGACCTAATTCCCAAATTTCTCTCCCCGAGCCTGAGGATCGCAGTGGAGATAGATTTGGCTGTTAAAGGGGAAAAAAAAGTCCCATAATTTTTTCCCCCTTCCCCCGTGCAAAAATAAAAAGGGAAATTTTTGTTTAAATTTGCAAAAAAATTTTAGAAAAATTAAAATTATTTTAAAAATTTTAAAGAAAAAATTTATCATCAAAAAAGAATAAAAAAAAGAAATATCCCAAAAAAAATTAAAAAAATTCCCAAAAATGGATCTAAATTTAATAGAATCTTTAAAAATAAATTTTTTAAAAGAAATAACCCACTAAAGGGTTTTTCAGATTTTTTAAAATTTTTTCCATTTAAAAGAGAAATGTAATTTTTTTCCCGCTCCCCACCCCCCATTCTACCCTAAAAGCCCGGGCCAGCACAGCACAAAGGGATTTTCTGGGGCCCGTGGTCCCCCCACCCAAACAGGATCGTCCCATGTTTCTTCACTGACATGCCAAATTTTAATGACTTTTCTTATTTCCAGCCCCAACTATGGCCTTTAAAATGTTTGGGGCATTACTAATGTGCCCAATTTTTGTAATGTGCCAAAAACACACAAGGGGGGGGAAGGGGGGGCGGGGGGGGAAAAAAGAACGGGCAAAGGGGGGGCGGGCCCCAAGGGGGAAAAACCCCTTTAAAAAAAATTTTATAAAATTCAGGGGCCCTTTTTACATGAAAAAAAAGATAAGAAAAATTAACTTTGACGCCTTTTGGGTTTATCAGTGCCCTAAGGGGTTAGGGGAATTTTTTAACAATTTTATTTTACCCCATAAATTTTTAAAGGGGCCCATTTTGAGCTAAAATATGTGGGGTTTAAAAAATGTTTTTAAGCAAGTATAAGTGTTGACTCATTGTTGGCCCGTGTAAAATCGCATCTTTGTGCAAAGAAATTTTTCCTTTCCTTCTTTAAAAGGGGAAAATACAGCTTTTTCAAAGGAGAAATCTGCCCCGGGGAAAAAGCACGGGGTTTTGCTTTTTAAAGTACGGTTTTTGCAAACAGAGACTTTCATAGCACAAACCAAAGGCATTTGTGCGGAGTAAAGACACCGTCTGGGAAATTACCCTTAAAAGGGCATTGTTAAAACTGCCCCCTTTTGTAGCGGACTTGATGTAGCCCCAGGTCTAATTTTTGTAGCCTTTTCCAGCTTCAGGTGTCTCTATAAGGATGAGGCCACACAATGCAGATTAGTTGCGGTTTGTATCTACATGTCAAGCTTGTATATTTGTTAATGGCAGAACCACAATGTAACGTTGAAGCTGCATTCAGGGGGCGACATGTATGAATTCAAATGCATAGTTTTTTCTTTACTTGGCCCGAAACCATTTTTCTTAGAGAAATTGTAGAATACGCTAGAAGTTTTTTGGTGCATTCAAAAAGCTTAATGCCCAAACTTTTGCAAAATTCGGGGGCATTAACCTCTATGCCCAAACAAAGTTTGGGCATTAAGCCTTTTGTATAAACAGTAAAAGGCATAGATAGGCTGGAAAAAAGAAAAATTATTATTAGCTGTCAGTATAGAAACAATGGGAGCCCGCTTTGGGGGACCCCAAGGTCCCAGCCTATGTGGTGTGCCAACTCCTGCGCATGTAATAAAGGGGGAGCAGCAAAAAAAATTTCCCAAAATGTCCCCTTTTTTCCCCCTTACACCAGTACAATAATAAAAAGTGATTATCTTGATAATTAATCAAACAAATAAAATTTAATTATTTATATATTTATAAAAAAAAAATGAGGATCTAGCAAAAAAATATAAAAATATATAATATCTACAAAAATATCCAAATATCTCCTACAAAATGTATTTAAAATTTATAAGAAATCTAAACTAATTTACATTAAAAAACCACTGATGTATTCAGATAGTTTTTTTTTTATAATTTTTACCACATAAATTTGAAATTTAACTTTATGCTGCTCTCACCCGTATATACTACATATGAGCACGATCCAGCACAGCACAGGAAATTGCGGGACCTTGTGGTCCTTCATCAGGTCCCCCAAAGTATCTATCTACTGTACATGGCTGATTCTAATGACTCTTTAGGCCTTTACACATGATTAATGGGGACTGTACTAAATGCGCTATAAGTTTCAATATGCAGGCACCAAACACACAGGCAGGTTCGACGCTAGGGATTAGATTATTAATACGGGGCTCGGGCCCCGAATAAAACACCCTGTGCCCCGAGTCACCCCGGGACTCCAGCCTCAGCCCCTGGGCCTTGAGCACCGACTGTGCCCTTCAGCTGGCATGTGCTCCGCTGTGACGACACACACAGCATAGGGCTTCTGCGGGCAAGAGCCAGCCTTCCCTGCCCCCAAGACAGTGTGTCGGACCCGCGCAGGTCCGACACAGCGGGGCCGACCGGGTCCTAACAGAGCGACTGAGGACCCAGCCGGCGGCCCCGTGTGCCTCAGCCGTGGCGCGTCGCGATCATGAGTGAAGTACATCGCGACCGCTGCCTTCTCCACGTAGCCGCACACGCGCGTCATAGTGTGCCGTGCGCCGGAAGCTGCCGAGGACGCTGGCTGAAGAGGACAAGTGCGCTCTGCCGGTGGAGTTAAGGTGAGATTAATGTTGGTTATTATATCTATGGCGATTACCTGCCTTCATTGGCCCCTATATATTGCCCTGAGCCCCTATAAGGCCCTGCCTGTGGCCCCCCATATCCCTGCCCTGTGTATTGCCCGCCCATAAATCCCCTGCCGTAGCCCCTAATAATGCCAGCCTGTGTCCCCCATATCCCTGCCTTGCCCTATAATCCTGAGCCTGTGGACCCATAATCCCTGCCGTGGCCCCCATATCCCAGGCCTGAGGCCCCCATATACTGCCTTTGGTACCCCATATCCCTTCTATGTGGCCCCCTATAGTGCCCTGTGGCCCCCAAGATACCGCCTAGTGGCCCCCATATTACTGGCCTGTGTCCCCTATATGCCGCCTGTGTGCCTCCCATATACTACCCGTGGCCCCATATACTGCCTGTGGCCACCATATCCTCCTGTACCCCCATATACTGCCTGTGGCCTCCATTCCCTGCCTGTGGCCCCCATATACTGCCTGTGGCCTCCATACCCTGCCTTAGCCCCTATAAGGCCTGCCTGTTGGCCCCCAATGCTGCCTGTAGGCCCCCCAGATCCCTGCCTGTGGCCCCATATACTGCCCGTGGCCCCCATATCCCTGTCAGTGCCCCTATAATGCCTGCCTGTGCCCCCATAAGCCTGCAGTGGCCCCCATAGTCCCTCTCAGAGGCCCCCAGTATGCTGGCCTTTGCCCCTAAAATGCCTGCCTGTGTCCCCCGATATCCCTGCCTGTGGCCCCAAATTATGGCCTGTTGCCCCCATATTCTGCTCTGTCTGTTGGCCCCCATAATCCCCCTGCCTGGTGGCTCAAATTCCCTGCCTGATGGCTCCCATATAACCTGCCAGATGCCCCCCTATGCTCCCTGTGCCCCCATATCCCTTCTGAGGCCACCATATGGCCTGTCGCCTTGGCCGCCCATATCCCTGCCAGTGGCCACCATATGCTGCCGTGCACCTATATACCTGCCTGTGGCCCCCATTATACTGCCTGGTCCCTATATACCTGCCGGTGCCCCCATATACTCGCCTGTGTCCAATATTTAAAAAATTAAACCTGCCTGTGGCCCCCAGTATAACTGCCTGTGCCCACATATACCTGCCTGTGCCCCCATATACCGCCTCAGTGCCCCATATACAGCCACAATGACCCTAATATTCTGCCTCGAGATCCCCTAATGATACCTTCTTGTGGCCCCTATATTGCTGCCTCAGTGCCCCCCATATCTGCCTGTGGCCCCATAAAACTGACCACATGCCCCTATATACCGCCCGTTGCCCCATAAAACTGCATGGTGCCCCCCTATATACTGTGCTTATGGCCCACCATATACCTGGCCTGTGACCCCAAATACCTGCCTGTGCCCCCCAAAAACTGCCTGTGGCCCAAACATTTAATCTGCCTGTGGCCCCATATATCTGCCTGTGGCCCATATACTCATCAGTGCCCGCATATATACCAAGACTGAGGACATGCTATACCTACATATAAGGAGTTCTGGAAAGGTGAGATTCTAAGATATTTGTGTCCAAATCCACAGGGAGCGAGTAATTGGTCCGGGGAGCAATCACAGGAAGGTTGTGAACCGGATCTGGAGTAAGAAAAGGAAAAGTGAACGATCTGAACAGAAAAGAGACGTCTTCGCGGTGAGCTCACTAAATGTAACTGGGCAGTGTAACCACTTATATTTCTTCTAAGCGTTCTACAACAACTAGTACTACCACAATCATGACACTGTGTTTTGCGTAGATATATGGGTCACTAAGCCTTGTGATGCATTGGATAGTCACAAGAGGGGGTGCGTTCGTAGGAAGGAGTGTAATCCAGGTCTGCAGGATTACTTGAGCCTTAAGTGAGTAATAGTTGTGGGTCTTGAGTTTGTAGTAGGGTTTAGTCACAATTCACTTGTCTAGGTAAGAATGTGCTTCCATGTGTAGTTGATGTTTTTAGCGTCTGACTTGTTTATTGCCTAATGTCATATGAATGTGTGAGAACATATCTGAGAAAGTGTAAATTTGACCTGGGATGATTATGTAATCTTTACCAGTGACTGCTGAGGAGAATGGACGAGGATCTGTGTGTGATGTGCTGAAATCAGTGACAGAACACAAGGTTTTTTCTACTGTAACAAACAACATCCTGCAGTTCGACAATGAGGCGCGAAAACATGTCGGCTTGAACCCAGCCCTACCCAGAAAAACACAAAAGGCCCGAGCCCCGGATGTTTTTAGGACCCAAGGCAACGCCCCTGCCACACAGGCGAGGTGCGATGAACATTTATACCCCATTTTTAAATCGCACAAAATCTGCTTTTCATACATTCAGGTGCATTTAAACACTGAATATACATTGAATGCCAATAATTCACGATTGATCGCCTTCTGTTCATCATGTCTCTCAAATGGTTCTGCACTTTACACTCTATGGCCCATACAATAGTTTGCGCATTTCATAAGCTTAATGCGCCAAACTTTGTCATGGTCATATGAGTGTAATGAAGCCCAAACTTTGACAGAAGTTAGCCAGCATGTAAGCACTAATGTAATGTCTGCCAAAAATCTTCATACTGTCGTATTCTACACTCTTATATATATATTTAGAACTGGAGTGTCGGCGGCAAGTATGAAAACAATACGCATTCGAATTCATACATGTCGCCCAGGATTTCTCTTTCATGTTCCCGCGTTTTGTCGACGTTGAAATAATAATGGTTTTAATCAATCATGCAGATCTTGACCGCAATGTTGATGGGTGACCTGAGACTTGTGTGGCACAAGCATCTGTAAAAAAACTGTTTTCTGTAGATCCTTGTTAGGCTATGTTCACACAGCCTATTTCGGGACACAATTTTTGCCACGCATTTGAAGCGTACTGCATTCTAATAGGAGCGAAATGCGCCCCAATCATTACGGTAATCCCACAGTTTCTCAAGATAAGAGATGGATAACGCCCTCCTCTCCCTGCTTGTACAATACGCCGCGCGGAGAGATAATTGACATGCCATTTAGTAATGCACGTCTATGGGTCCGGCGAGTTTTGTCCCCCCCCCCCCCCTCCCCCCACTCTGCTTGCGGGAGTACGCGCCCATCAGAGCGACTCCAGAAGACCCGGAACAATTGTAGGGTTACATATGCCCCAGCAATTAAGCCGTGTGTAACATACCCTTATTGTGGAATCAATATACATTGTATATACTCAAGTCGACCCGAGTAAAAGCCAGGGCACCTACTTTTGCCACCAAAAAGCGTGAAAATGTATTGACTCGAGTATAGCCTAGGGTGGGAAAATGCAGCGGCTAGTTGGTACATTTCAAAAAAAAAAAATGTATACCAATAAAATATACAATAGGCAGTTAATGTCCCCCATAGGCAGGTATATTGGTCCCCCATAGGTCAATTGTATAGCAAAGTTTAATGTCCCCCATAAGGAAGATATAGCATGTATAGGCCAGGTTAATGTCCCCCCATAGGCAGGTAACGGCAGTTTATTGTACCCCCATAGGCAGGTTGATAGCAGTTTAATGTCCCCCATAGGACGATAAAGGACAGGTATAGGCAGTTTAATATCCCCCATAGGCACGTATAGGCAGTTTACTGTCCCCCATAGGCAGGTTATAGGCAGGTATATGTTTCCTATAGGCAGGTTATAGGCAGTTTAATGTCTCCAATAGGCAGTTTAATGTCCCATAGGCAGTTATGTGTCCTCCCATATCCAAGTATAAGGCATTTATATGTCCCCAATAGGCAGGTATAGGCAGGAAATAATGTCCCCCATAGGCAGGTATATGTCCGCCAATAGGCAGTTAGGCAGGTAAAGTGTCCCCATAGTCAGGTGTAAAAGCAGTTTAATGTCCCCCAGAAAAAAAGGAAGAAAAATGTAGGGTAAATACAGGATCCTAGTCCCCCATAGGCAGGTTTAGGCAGTTTAATATCCCCAATAGGCATTTTAATGTCCCATAGGCAGGCATATATCCCCCATAGTACAATTATAGGCCAGGTATGTGTCCCCCATAGGCAGTTATAGACAGTATAAGAGTCTGCCTCATAGCAAGTATAATTTCCCCCCATGGAGGTCAGTGAGTTTATAGGAGCAGGTATATGTTTCCTAAAGGAGCAATTTATATGTGCAGAGGTATCTGGTCCCCCATAGCAGTTATAGACAGAGTATATGTATATTCCCATAAGGGCAGGTTATAGGCAGAGTATATTTTCCCAAAGGTGCGCAGGTTATAGGCAGGCATAAGTCCCCCATAGGCGAATGTTATAATTCAGTGCTAATCCCCCAATAGCAGGTTATAGGCAGGAAATGTTCCCTATAGGCAGGTTTATAATCAGTGTATAAATCCCCATAAGTGCGAGTTAAATAGCAGGTTAAAGCAGTGTAATATGTCCCCTATATGCAGGTAAAGGAAGGTAAAGTCCCCCAAAGGCATTAATAGCAGGTTAAATGGCAGTGTGAATGACCCAATAGGCAGTTTATAGCAGGTAATGTTTCCCTATAGCATGTTATAGGAAGTATATGTCCGCCCAAATGCAGGTTATAGGCAGGCATATGCCCTACAGGCATGTTTATAGGGCAGGTATATGTCCCCCATAGGCCCAAGTTTATAAGGCCCAGGCATCATGTCTCCCTATATGCAGGTTATAGATAAGCATATGTTTCCCATATGTAGGTTATAGTGCAGGTAACTGTTATCGCCCATAGGCAGTTATACAGGCGGTTATAGGCAGTCATATGTTCCCCTTAGGACAGGATTTAATAAGGCAGAGTATATATCCCATAGGCAGGTTATAGACAGGCATATGTTCCCATAGGCAGGTTATAGGCAGGGTACGTCTCTAAAAGGAAGGGTTATAGGCAGGGTATATTTCCCCTAAAGGCATGTTTATAGGCGAAGAGGTATATGTCCTATAGGCAGGTTTTATAGGCAGGTATATGTCCCTATAGGCAGGTTTATAAGCAAGGCATTGTACACTATAGTGCTAGGTTATATAGCAAGTATAGGCAGGGTATAGGCAGGTAATATGTCCCCATAGTGCAGGTTATAGCCAGTATATGACCCTCATAGGCAGGTTAAAGGTGCAGTAAATATCCCCCCATAGGCAGTTAAAAGGCAGGTAAATATCCCCCATAGCATGCTACAGGCAGGTAAATATCCGCCATAGGCAGGTTATAGGCAGGGTTTAAAGAAAAAAAATACAAGTACTTCGCTCCCTCGCTGTTCCGACTCCCGGGCGTTGTCTTCTGGCATAGGCAGCATGATGTCATCAGGCCGCGCAGGCGCGACGGGGACTGGGGGATAGGGATGCTGCCTGTGCTGGAAACTCTGGACAAGGCGCGGCGGGGTGAGGAGCGCTCGCTCTCTGCTCCGCAGTTGAATTTTACCTAAAGTGGCTCCCAGAGGAGCGCATACAGGGGAAAATATCGCAGGTCTGCGCCCGGACCATGACAGTCGCCCGAACACTTGTCAGGCTTACTTGGGAATCTGGCTATATGCGCTCCCTAAGGAGTCGACATAAGAGCAGAAGCTGTCCCTGGCCAGCGTCCCGGGCCATGGCAGAACCCTAGCACCGACATGGACCGAGTATAAACCGAGGATGAATTTTTCAGCTACTTTTTTTGCTGATAAAACACAGCTTATACTCGATTAAATACAGTATTTAAATACAGAATAACACAGATACCAGTGAAGGAAAAAATTATTTGACCCCTTGCTGACCTGTGTAAGTATTCCCACTTGACATAGACATGAACAGTCTATAATTTCCTAAGGGTTGGTTTAATATTAACATTGAGAGATAGAATGATCCAAATAAAATCCCGAACATCAATAGTATAAATTATATACAATGTATTTGCATTTTGCAGTGAGAAAAAGTATTTGGATCCCTCTGGAAAACACTGACTAATACTTGGTGGCAAAACCCCTTGTTGGTAAAACACAGCAGTCCAGACATTTGTTTTGTAGTTGATGAGGAGGTGTTGCTGCACATGTCGTGAGGAATGTTGCTCCACACCTCTATGCAGAATGATCTCTAAATCATTGAAATTTTTGAGGCAGTCACTTGTAACAGTCGGAGCTCCAACTCCCTCCACAAGTTTCAATGGGATTCATGTCTGGAGACTGGCTAGGCACACTTCCATGACCTTAAAGTGCTTCTTTTTGAGCCGCTCCTTATTGCCTTTGGCTTGTATGTTTTGGGTCATTGGCTGCTGGAAGACCCAGCCATGACCCCTTTTTTAATGTCCTGGAGGAGTGAAGGAGTTGTCACTAAGGATATGTATACGGTCCCTTGGCTCCATGCCATTCTCCCATTGAAGCGGTGAAGTGACCTGGGCCTAGCAGAGAAACAGCCCCCAAACATAATGCTCCCCCTCCCTTGCGGCTTGACACTGGTGACCGGTGTTCTTTGGGCATAGCAGCATTTGCTTCTTCCTCAAAATACATTAGAGTTGAGTTACTGTGCAAAAGATCTAATTATTTGGTCTCATCCAACCACTAGCACACTTCTCCCAATCACTCCCAGAACCCTCCAGGGTGTTCATTGGCAAACATCAGAGTGGGCCGCACATGTGCCTTCTTGATCAGGGGGAAACTTGCAGGCACGTGCAGGGATTTTTAACCATTTGACGGCAGTAACCGTGGTTGTACCAAAGTTTATCTAGAGGATACTGTGGTCCCAGCCTGCCTTGAGATCATTGGTATTCCCCCCGTGTAGTTTTTAGGCTGATCCCTCACCTTCCTCATTATCAAGATCCCCCACGAGGTGAGAATTTGCATGGTGCCCCAGATTGATGTCGACTGACAGTCATTTTGCATTTCTTTCCATTTTCTTACTTTGCACCAAACAGTTCGTCTCCTTCTCACCCACGTCTTACTTATTGGTTTTGAAGGCCCTTCCAAGCTTCTGTGCAGGTCTATGATCTTGTCCCTGACAGTCCTTAGAAAGCTCATTTGTCTTGCCCATAGTTGTAGTGGTCATAGTCTGACTGAGTCTTGCACAGAGTCCTTTTATAAAGGTGACTATGTTAAGATAGCTGTCTATTAAGCAGGTAACGAATTGTTAGGATTTAATGCTGGTCTGTAGGAGCCATAACTCTATAATGGTTGGTAGGGATCAAAATACTTATTTCTGCTCAGCTAAAAAGCAAATAAATTTAAATAGTTTATACAGATGAGAATTTCTGATTTTATTTGGATATCTATCTCTCAGTGTAAAATTAACCTACCCCTTAAAATTAGATAGACTAATTTATTATTGTGTGTCAGTGGAAAACTTACAATCAGCAAGGGGTCAAATAATTAGTTTTCCTTTCACTGTAATTTAGGATGACTTCCAATATTAGTAGAACAGGAGCTTAGAAATGTAAATGTAACTTCTAATCTGTCATCAGGAGGAATCCAAGATAATGTATCCAGTGCACAGCGGAGAGACCTTAGTAATCTAAGAAGGAACCCCAACACTATTATTAAACAGGCGGATAAGGGCGGCTCCGTTGTTGTACTTGAGATAGAGAAATTATATGTTTGATTCTGCATTTTAAGAACTATAATGATGCCCGTAATCTCGTAAATTAAATACGGATCCTCTAGGCTGCTGACTTTCAAGTGCACTACTTACCCTATTGGGAGAAAGGGAGTTTCCGTTTGGGACATTTTTTCAAAAAGAGTATCACTATTTATGATTTAGAACATCAAAATTCCAATATTCAATGGATTTCCCAACTTCCATAAAGGAGAGCCCCTCTCCCCCCAACTGAGATCTATTATAACAGGTATTTGGTAATTGCGTTGTACGGGGTTTTCTTTGGATAGCGGAAAAGAACCACGACAATTAAATCAGAGTTACATGGAATAACAATGATTGCAATCTGCTTTGGAGATGTTACGAGCCTATTCTTGTACCAACACATTAGCTTTGAGGAGTCCCTATACTTATCATGTAAAAGGTGAATGTATTCATCAAATAAATGAACCTAATTGTGTGAAGTCCCGTTTTTGATAAACACATTTTTTTAGGAATTTTGTTTTCTTAGTTTTTTTTATTTTTCTTATCGCTTTCTATATTTTTTAATAATAATCCTTAAGTCCTTACAGAGTATTTCACTGTTGAGGCCGACGAAGGCCTTGTTTGCACTGCTGTTACCAACAGTCAGAGAGACATTACAGTAGAGCTTTGTGCACATAAGAGACCTAATAACGACACATAAATCGCGTTGACTTGGCTAATAAGAGAGATTTTTCTAGTACATGCCTGTGACCTGGTAAGAAGTCACTGTGCAGGGAGGGGAAAGGGTGAACTGTGACTATCTCCTCTTGTGATTGTTGCAGAGGGATCCAGTGTTATCTATGTCACACTGTAGCCTCCTTTCAGTTTGACCCTATTTTGTGCTGATAAAGAGCGAACAACTGATAATTTTTCTCTACAGACAGGAAGTGATCAGACTATTTGATGCTTAGTGGCCAAATGAAAACTGCAAGACTTTAAGAATTAATAGAAAAATGTGTTTAACATAAAATATGTGATTAAACAATAAGTTCATTTTGATGACACATTCCCTTTGATGAAATTTTCTGTATTTTCAGATTATTTACGTCAGTTTATTTTTTTATCTGTTGATTGTCTTTATACATCATAATAATCTTACATCCAAGGGTGAATTTGTTTTCTTACAGATTGAGGAGGCTACAATGGTGACTACATTTTCTCTTGATCTTAGCAAATCTTTATAGGCATTTTTGGTGACAAATTATTTATTTGCATCTGACACTAAATCCGTTTTGGTAAGTATGGACGCATACATAGATGATCTCCTGCAATTTTGTTGGTGCGATGTGGCCCGTCCATACCAGCCTTATGTCCGTTATGTAATTGGTACAATTTTTGTTTAAAATTTTGGCTTTCTATACATTATGAATTATGTTCAATATTATGGGGTCTGAACTGTCAGGGAATCTGATCCACTATCCAAGATATAAACCAGATTGTATAATAATAAAGCCCAAAGCTGCACATACTATAATTCAATTGGGCAGATTTATCAATTAGCATATTACTCTAGGGCAACATAAACAGAAAATCTGTCTTGGTCATAACACTCACTTTGGTTTGCCCATAGCAACCAATTCAAGATCACCATAAGCAAACCAAACAGAGCGCCCCCTTTATTTCATATAGTGCTTCTGGAAAAATGAAGGGACACTCTGATTGGTTGCTATTGGTAACAAAGTGAGTTTTTAGACCTAGAGAGATTTTGCATACAAGAGGGCCCTTAGTACTAAAGTTAGACTTTGTTGCATTGTGCCTGGTGCATAAAAGGGATTCGCAGTAAATTTAGAGTTGAAACCAAATAAAGTCTCTGGTTTTACTCTCGTACCTTGGTATTCGTCACGGCGTTACACGTCACCGGATATCCTCTTTCTTGCTTAAAGTTAGACTAGACAGTCTTACAATGCACCACATTTATCATAGTGTTGATAAATCTGGCACAGGTTAGAACTGTCTCGTTTAAGTTTGTACCACAATTTAAGGTTTTGTTTAACTTCACCCCGTAAACTGCGACAAACTTTCTGGTAGCATTTTTTGTCACATTAAGCCAATCCCCTTTTACCAATGAAGCACGCCCCTTTTAATTAGCCCCTACCCCATTTTGAAGTCCGGGGCGCGAGGAGCAGAATGCATCTGAAACTGTCCGTAAAACACACGAGCGTAGATGATGTGATAAAAGGCTTTGGTAAGGAGATGTTATGTTTTTGGTGCTAATTGTGCCTGTAATTACCTGGTGCAACTGCCTTGATAATCCCAGCCCCAATGTGTCTTCTAGTGCCAACCGCAAATATGCTTGCACAGTCCTATTCCGATGGCGAACATATTCGACCGATAAGAGAGCATGGAGCAGACAGTGATACCAATGCAGTTATCAATGTTAACAATTAGAAACAGACCAGATCCAGGTGTTACAAAGAATGGATGCTGACAAAGCCCGGAAGTTGTGGATAAACATAACACATACAATGTTTAATAACGAGCACAAGTAACAGCAGAAAAATAATAAGAAAAAAAAAATCTGACATTGATTATTTGTCTAAAACAGCTTTTGCAACTCCCTAAAGCTTGGAATTCTCTGAGGTAAGAGAGATATTTTTTAAAGGGTTGTCTCCCCTACAGGGATCGCTGCTTTTTTATGTTAAAGATCTTGCAAAAAACAAGTCACTTTGCAATATTGTCCTTTACCAGTGTCCTACCTATTCCTAGATATCCCCTCTTGTAGGGGCTGCATCAGCGCTCATGTCTCTATAGCTACAGACCTGTTTGATCTCTCCTGAGGGGCCCTGCCATCACTGGTTCGCTATAGCTACAGACCGTTCAATCTCTCCTGATAGGCTGCCAGCACTGGTCGCTATAGCTACAGACCTGTTCAATCTCTCCTGATAAGCTGCCAGCACTGGTTGCTATAGCTACAGACCTGTTTGATCTCTCCTGATAGGGTTCCAGCACTGGTCACTATAGCTACGGACCTGTTCGATCTCTTCTGATAGACTGCCAGCACTGGTTACTATAGCTGCAGACCTGTTTGATCTCTCTTGATAGGCTGCCAGCACTGGTTGCTATAGCTACAGACATGTGATCTCTCCTGATAGACTGACAGCACTGGTCACTATAGCTACAGACCTGTTTGATCTCTCCTGATAGGCTGCCAGCGCTGGTTGCTATAGCTACAGACCTGTTTGATGTCTCCTGATAGGCTGCCAGTGCTGGTTACTATAGCTACAGACCTGTTCAATCTCTCCTGATAGGCTGCCAGCACTGGTCACTATAGCTACAGACCTGTTCAATCTCTCCTGATAGGCTGCCAGTACTGGTCACTATAGCTACAGACCTGTTTGATCTCTCCTGATAGGGTTCCAGCACTGGTCACTATAGCTACAGACCTGTTCGATCTCTTCTGATAGGCTGCCAGCACTGGTTGCTATAGCTACAGACCTGTCCTATCTCTCCTGATACTCTGCCAGCACTGGTTACTATAGCTACAGACCTGTTTGATCTCTCTTGATAGGCTGCCAGCACTGGTTTCTATAGCTACAGACCTGTTTGATCTCTCCTGATACTCTGCCAGCGTTGGACACTATAGCTACAGACCTGTTAAATCTCTCCTGATAGGCTGCCAGCGCTGGTTGTTATAGCTACAGACCTATTCTTTCTCTCCTGATAGGTTGGCAGCGCTGGTCACTATACAGACCTGTTCATTCTCTCCTGATAGGCTGCCAGCACTGGTTACTATAGCTACAGACCTGTTTGATCTCTCCTGATAGGCTGCCAGTGTTGGTTACTATAGCTGCAGACCTGTTTGATCTCTCCTGATAGGCTGCCAGCACTGGTTGCTATAGCTACAGACCTGTTTGATCTCTCCTGATAGGCTGCTAGCACTGGTTGCTATAGCTACAGACCTGGTGCCCTTAGCAGCTCATCACTGCAGCCTAGTAGAAGCCAGTAAACACTGAATTCAAAAATGAAACCAAGAAGACAAGACTGAGGTGAGATGAATCGATGTAGTGAGACAACCCCTTTAAATAACTTCCCATCCTTAATCAAGACAATAAATTGAGAACAATCTTAAAAAGTGGAGTTAAATGTGTTCCTAATCGTGGCTGTACTCTGGGCAATTTATTAGCACCAAGTGACATCAGCCTCCGTCCAATGCAAGACACCTGGATAGATATGAGATAGATAGAAATGAGATAGATAGATAGATAGAAATGAGATAGATAGATAGATAGATATGAGATAGATAGATAGAGAGATAGATAGATAGATAGATAGAAGAATATGAGAAGATAGAGAGATAGATAGATATGAGATAGATAGATAGATAGATAGATAGATATGAGATAGATAGATATGAGAGATATGAGGTAGATAGATATGAGATAGATAGATAGATAGATAGATAGATAGATAGATAGATATGAGATACAGTTTGCTCTGATGATCCCTTCTATCTATCTATCTATCTATCTTTCATTTTCAGGACCTTTCCATACCACAAAAAGGTCATCAATGTACCTTTTATAGATTAAGATATTGCTATATGATGAATAAGAATATATTTACTTTTCTTCGAAAAGACCCATATACAGGTTAGCATACATGGGCACCATTTTAGTACCCATTGCAGTCCCTTTCCTCTGCTAATAGGTGGCACTTCCATATTTAAAAAAAAATATTTTCCAAATAAATTTTATACAACGAAGTAGGAAATTTTTATAGGAATCTGTATTGGAAGAATCTTTCTCCAAAAAATGTTTGACACATTCCAAGCCTAAGCTATGTGTGATATTTGTATATAATGATGTTACATCTAGAGTTATTAATGTACAGATATTTTCATATTTTAGTTCTGATAGAAGGGAAATAAGATGTCCAAAATCCCGCAAGTGACTACGTAATTTGACCACATAAAGTTGTAGATGTGCATCTACAAAGTGGGATAAACTGCTAGTAGAAGAATTTATCCCTGCAATTATAGGATGACCGGGAGGTTTTCTTTATTCTTATGAACTTTGGCAAATATTAAAAAAGGGGGTATTGGCTCTTTAATAAAAAAAAATAATTTTGTGTTTTTATCAATATTTCCTTCCAGATATGCATTATCCACAAGTTTATACAGTTCCTGTTGTACTGTTGGGAAGGGATCATCAGAGCAAACTGTATAATAGGAAATATCAGAGAGTATCTTAATAAATTCCTCATGATAATCCTGATGGTTGAGGATTACTATGCCCCCCCCCCCCTCTCTCCGCTGGTCAAATTACAATTTGGGTATTACTCTGCAGATCTTTGAGTGCATTTTGTTAATTTTTTGTTAAATTGGATTTAGTTTTATCGCTTTGAATATTTTGAAGTTCATCAGAAACTAATTCATGAAATGTTTTTAATAGATGTCCTTGGGAGTTGATGGGGTAAAATTTAGACTTTGTTTCAAATTCCTTTAATGTACCCTCATCTGGTTCCCCCACAACATCCGTTGGTACCGGGTTCATGGCGAAGTGTCTAGTTAACGTCAATTTTCACATAAGATGATTAAAATCAACAAACGGGTCGAAATGTTTAATCTTATCGTTGGTAGGACAATAATATAAATCCTTAGATAAAAGACTTATTTCAGAACGGTGAGTATATAATCTGTCAGATTAAAAATCCCATACTGAGAAATATTCAATGCTGTTAGTGTTTGTGTCAGCTTCTTATTTCTAGACACTCTTTTTTTTCCTTGTGGTTCCTCCTCTGGAACTTTTTCTTTTTAATTTGTTCGGTGTTATCTGTGATTTGTTCGAGTGGCAAAGAGTTGATCGCCTCTCTAAAAAAGAAGGGGGACTCTCAGAATTTTGGGTAGAGATCTCGTTACTAATCTGGTGTAGATCTATATCAGTAGAAGTGTCATGTATGGTGAACTGTGATATTCTAGGGGAGAAGGGTTCAGATAGAAAGGAATCTTGATTCTCAGATTTCTTTTTATTATATTCTTTTTTAATCTCATCAAATTTTTCTCTAATATACTTAGCTTTCTTTGCCAAATCAATCCTAGAGAACTGCGACATGTCGAGATTAGTAGTAGTATATTCTACAGACAAAGTGTTAGATAGACAATTAGGTGAGTGAATGTTACCCACTAACTCCCTTTCACATGCAACATTAGCATTTTGTATTACATTGTGCTGTACTAAATCTAATACAGGTGCATTTGTATTCGTGTTTTCAATGGAAATAGTTTCCATGGAAATAAATTTGGTACAATTCTTTTCAAATTCGACCATAGTGTAGTGAGACAATGTGTTCAAATCAGTGACTATAGGTATATTAGTGAAAGCAGGTAAAGCAATAGTGCCTAGAGTTTTTAAAAGAACGTTTCTATCAGATTCCATATTATTTACAGATTTTTTCAGTTTTGCTCCTAAGACATCATAATTCAATAATCTTAAATTAGTTTTATCTATAGGAATTTTTCTTGCTAAATAATTTCACTATTTTTTTTTTTATTAGGGAAATTTTTAAAATTTCCAAAAGCGATTTTGGACTTAGGTGTATTTTTAGAGTTTGTAGGCAAAAAACTTAAGGGCCTGATGTTCTTATTACCCTGTTTGACCCCTTCAGGGTTACTACTGATCCCCTTTTCGCGATTTAATTTGTTTTTTTTCCGTAAAAATAACTTTTTTTCATATTTAATAACCTCATTGGTCACTCTCTGGTTAATTTTTAAAAAATCCTTATGTGATTCATATTTGCCTGAAGCAACACCCAGCTCTTCTATTTCCCTTGTTAATTGATCCACCAGAACAGATCTTTTACCAATTAACATTTTCATCAGGGACAAAGAACAAGTTTGTAACACATTATTCCATTCTTTTTTTTTTTTATCAAGAAAATTTTTATTTTTTTTTCCATAGAAATTAACAAATAATACGGGGAAGGATCATAAATGTGACAAATTTTCCAGATTACTGAAGGTGAAATAACTTTCTTAATAAAGATATGACCAATCACAGTCAATCACATTAAACCTCCTGATAATATAACCCAAAAAAAATATGAAAATATAACTCAAACAGTGGAGCATATACCAGGTCTAGGAACAAAGTTGTACATACCCCCCCTCCATTTTGAGTGCCCCGCTTTGAAACCCCGCAATTTTCTGCCGCCCAAATGCACTAGCATCGTAATACCCCGGGACCCTCCCATTTAAGTTTAAGATCCAGTTAAATTTTTTAAACGCCTCATAAAACCCTATTTTGGGTCTGACAAAAAGGTTTCGAAAAACTTTTGCCAAGTTTGGAAAAAAATTCCTGTTTTTATTTCTTTATTAGGGGATCATTGCCAACTTGTCCATTTGTAAATGGTGCTTAACTTTTTGAATGACCGTGGAAACCGAGGGCACCTTTGGCTTTAGCCAGTCTGATAAGAGACACCTTTTGGCTGCCAACAGTAAATAGGTTTTTAACTTATTTTCTTTTTTTCCCCTTTTTTGTGTTTTCATTTTGTTGGGGGATTGTGGAATAAAGTGAGAGGGTCCATCTTTAAAGGGAAATGCTAATTTTTTTCTATCTGCTGAACTAGGTGTTTTCCCCAAAATTGGGAAAATGCCGGCAGGACAGATACCATTAGTAATTGTTTGTGGCTAAGCATTTGGAACCAAAAAGCAGTCTGGGCCCAAGGGGGAAGATATTTTAAAAAATAGATAGCTCTTGGGCCCAAGCTAAAATAATGTCCCTCCAACCCCCTTTTTTATGGCTTTCCTTACTCAGTTCCAACCCTCAAGGGGTACCTTTTTAATATTTATATCAGGGAAAAACTTTATTTTCCCGCCCCAAATACCTCTCGAGATACTCGCCTCCATGGAAAAACGAAGCCCCCCTAAAATTGGCAAGGTGTGGTGGGACCAGGTCCCCCCCAATAGAGTCAAATTTAGTGTTGTTCACCAATCTTGAAAGGTCTCCAATCTTACTTCTTAAAAAGCTGACTAGTTGGTTATAGGTAAACAATTGGGAACCATCAAGGTTATAGAGATCCTGGAGTTCCCTGAATGTGAGAAACCTATGTTCACGTTGGTTAATTAATTGCTTAACATTTAGAATCCCCTTTAGCTTACATTGTGCCAAAGCGCCTGGTCCCACTCCCGGCAGGAACTCCGGATGTCCCCACCATGACAAGTAGCTACTTGACCTGTAAGGGAGTTTGAAGAGTTCCCTGGCCGCCTTCCAAGCACTAATTGTGTCTCTGAGGACTAGGCTTTGGCGGGCAACCACCGGTAGTTCTCTATATGTCATGTGTAAAAGTGCTCCAAGATTCCAAGGGGCCACCAAATTGGTCTCTAAGTCAAAATTAGAGAAGAATGAGGAGCCCTTAACCCAGTCTGAACTGTGGCATAGTAAAGCTGCTAAATTATATACCCTTATATTTGGTAGGTTCATTCCCCCCCAATTCTCTTGGTTTTTTAAGGGCAATCCTAGGACGCTTTTGTTTCCAAAGGAACCTAGTGAAGGCCGAGTGGAGTTTATTTATACAGGAGTGTTTCAGGAGGAGAGGGACTGTCTTCAGCAAGTATAAAAGCTTCGGAAAGCTTAACATTTTTATCAAATGACAGCGAGCTAGTAGAGGTATCGGAAGGTGCATCCACCTGGTTAGGTCATCACAGATTTTCTTTATCACTGGGGGGACTTTGAGCTCATATATTATTTCTGCCATCCTTCCGATATTAATCCCCAAGTATTTTATGGATTTATTCGCCACCATTACCGGAAGATTCGTCAGATGGTTATCTCTACCTTGTTGTATGGGCATCAGATCCAAGAGTTCAAACTTCGTTGGATTCATCTTAAAGCCTGAGCAAGTGCCAAACTTTTCTAAGGTGTCGAAGATGATATTTATGTCCTCTGAAGGTCTGGAGCAGAAGAAGATCACATCGTCTGCGAATAACGGCATTTTTAAAGTGTATTTCCCTATTTTTATGCCCTGAAACGCCTCCATTCCCATCATCTGTTGGACCAGGGGTGCAATGGCGAGGTTGAAAAGTAGGGGCGACAGCGGGCACCCCTGTCTAGTCCCCCGCCATAAAGGGAAGGGTTCTGATAGAAACCCAGGGATAGCAATCCTGGCTAAAGGGTTGGTATAAAGCCCCCTTATGTATTGACCAAATTTGTCACCCAGACCCATCCCGCTCACAACTTTTTCCATCCATCCCCAGCTCAAGTTATCAAAAGCTTTTCCAGCATCTATCTACAACAGAGTCGGGGACGGATGGTTGGAGGGTGGACTTTGACGTCGTCCAGCACTGTCAACACTTTACGAATGTTAGCTACTGTGGACCTTTCTTTAACAAAGCCCACCGTGATGATCAGAACTGAGCTTTGGTAAACCCTGAGCTAGGCGGTTCGCAATGATTTTTGACATTAGTTTGAGGTCAGTATTTATGAGCAAGATGGGTCGGTATGAAGCAGGGTCAGTGGGATCTCTACCCGATTTAGGAAGGACACGAATGTATGCCTCGTTCATATATTTGGGGATACTGGCGCCTTTCAGGAATGAGTTATATAACTTTGTCAAAGTAGGGACTATCTCGGGACCAAGGATTTAAAAAAATTCAGCCGTGTATCCATCTGGGCCCGGGGACTTTTGGTTACTTAATTGCCGGATTGTTTGCGAGACCAATTCCTCCATTATGGGGGCTTCCAACAAGATCCTGTCCTCTTGGGAAAGAGATGGGAGATCTATTTGTGACAACCATTGATCTGCTGCTGTCGGGCCAGTTGTTGAAGGCCCATACAGAGACGCATAGAATCTTTTAAATGTATCTACAATCTGACGTCTGGCGTGGTTGCATTTTCCTGATTCATCTTTGAGTGAGCAGATACTGTTATGAGATCTAGGACCTTTCGTCAAATTAGCTAGCAATCTGCCTGCTTTATTCCCAAATTGGAACAGACGTGCATCCCTGAATGATTTTTTCACCCTCTCTCGTTTTTCCATCCAATACTCGAACTCTCTTTTGCCGTTAACCCAAGTAGCCTAAGCTTTTAGCGTGGGGTGGGTCCTAAAGTCTGTATAGGCGAATCTCAAATTGTCCGTCAGTTCCTGAACCTTGGATTGAATTTTCTTTTTATCCGCAGTGATATCTGATATCCTACCCCGTAACACCACCTTAGCTGTCTCCCAAAATAATGGTGGGTTGTCCGTGTTCGTGCCCTTGTAATCCACCCACCAATTTCGTATGCAATTTTTGAAATCCTCATCCTGATATAGATAGGATGGGAAGCGCCAAATGTGTTCCACTCCCCGCGGTGTGAAATCGCTTACCTACATGGATAATGGGGAATGGTCAGAAATGACGAGGTCTTCAATAGTGACGTCCGATACCCTCGCCGACATCTGGGGAGGAAGTCAAGAAATAATCGATGCGTGACCATGATGTATGGACAGGGGAGAAAAAAGTGTACTCCCTACCCTCCGGGTGAAATGTCCGCCAGATGTCAGCGAGGCAAGTATCAGCCAGGAACTGCGCCAACACTCCCTCTTTACTACCCCCTATCGCTGTTCTATCTTCTAAGTGATGATGGACCGTGTTCATGTCCCCTCGTACAACCTTCAGAGGTGTGTCATCAGCCATGACACTTTCTGTTAGGTCTTTAAAGAATTGTTTGTTATTCCCATTTGGGCCATATGCATTAAATATTGCAATTCTCCTATTAGCAATTTCTAACACTATCTTCAGGAGTCTTCCCTCTGAATCCTGTATCTGAGTTATCACGGAGCATGCTAGATTTTTGTGGATTAGTAAGAGAACCCCCCCTTTTTTTTCCTTAGCGGGCGATCCATACACCTGACCTACTCACATCTTTTTTAGCCTAATGAAGTCAGATGAGTCTAGATGCGTCTCTTGCAAAAGTGCAACATCTGCTTTTAATTTCTTTAAGTGTCTACGGGTCATCATTCTTTTTTCAGGGGATCTAAGCCCCTTAATGTTCCAAGAGATTAAGATAATCATTTATAAGCCGCATTACGATACTCTCTGAGCAGGGAAAGATACAACCTCTTTTCCTTCTACGTATCTTAAAAGATAACCCATCCGGGATATTGCTCCAAACATTCAAAAAATGTAAAAAATTTTAAAGATTAACCCCACAACTTAACCAAACCCCAACAAACTTTTTGGCCATCCTAGAATGGACACCCTTCTCCTCGGGATCACCTCTTCGGGAGAAAAGCCGCAGAGGGAGAGAGCAAATGGGACTACTCTCCCCTGGTATGGGCTTATGGATTTCACCTCTTCCCGACATGAAGAAGCAAGCTATTTAACTCCTCACTCCGTCTAAGAGAAATTTACATCAATTAAAGACCTGTGTTCAGCCATACATATTGCTTTTTAGAATTCTACAGTCCCATCCCAACAATTTCATCACAAGATCATTCTTGAGACACATAGCCTCTTTGAATGGCCCAGTAGTCCCTTCCATAGATCAAGAAACCTCTCAAGAGTATGCTCTTACTCTACTAAATAACGTAAGGGAGCTAAGTCAAGTCAAGGGCCCAAGGCGGAAGCTGATCTCTTCCGTTGTTCTTTTGGGCTAAGAGGAGGTCTCTTTGGCGTGTCTCCTCTGTCCCGACGTTTCTCTGAAGGTGTTGGGTCCAGTGATCGTCTCTGGGGGGATAGACCCTGTGGAGAGTTGCGATGTATTTAAGTATCTCTGTCCAAATAGAATTGCGCCTCCACTGGGATGTAGTATGTCGAGGAATTTCCATTTTTTTGGAATATGTGGAGGACTGCAGTATATATCAACACAAATTTTTCTTGCCTCTGGTATAGGGCGGTACATACCATAGAAAACGCTCTGCAGCGTTTCACAACATCGGCTTAATAATCTTCGAAGATTAACAACCGGTGTCCCTAATCAGTCCGTAATCTTTTAAACGCTCTCAGAATTTCGCTTTTCTCGGTGAAGTTCAGGTACTTGACAATAACCTGTCTCGGCTTTTCTCTGGCAGATAAAGTAGATCTCTCACGCCTCAGATTTGGGCCTATGCGGTGAGCTCTTTCAACTGTACATTTACCAGCAATGCCTAAGAGAGCAGGAATTTCGCGTTCGCAGATAGAGTGCAAGTTGTTCTGCAGTATAGACTCCGGGAGTCCCAAAATTCTTAAGTTGTTCCGTCTGGATCGGTTTTCTAGATCCTCTACTTTGTCGATTAAACGTTTGTTATCTGATAGAACGTCTTTCAGCTGAGATCTTAACACGTCTGCATCCATTTCTAATGATTGCACTCTGAACTCCAGTTCCTCTATGCGGTTGCTGTGCTCAGAGATGTCCCCTTTGATCTGTTCAAACATATTGGCCATGGTACTTGCTAGAGTCTCTTGAAGATCCGGCGCTATCTGGCGTGCTACCTCTGTAGCTATTTGCTTATAGTTATCTTCTGGGGGATTAAAGACCTCCATGGACACACACCGTGGTGTAGGAGGAGGGCTGCCTCGTGGTGGGGGGGGGCTTCCCCCCATTTGTAGAGTTCAGGGTAGCCTCTATGTTTAGTTCAGGCGCCTTGCCCCTCTTCCCTTGCTTCGGCCCTTTTGATTTCCTCATTTTCTGTAGGTAACGGTCCATGCACCACGGACCAGATATGCGAGGGTTCTAAGATAGTCGATGGCGACCGCACGTCACTAAGACAATGGAATTAGGCTCTCCGTGTATGTCACAGGTATTTGCTCACGTTTGTGTCTACAAATGGTTCAGTTCTCAAGGAGAGGTGTACAGGAACCACTCGGCCCCGGGATAGTGTAGGCCCTGGTCTGTGGTCTTACTGTTCCGCTATATGCGGGTCTAGTTACTCAGATCGCAGTTGCTCACCCCTTGGGCCTCTGCGCAGGAGTATCAGATACGGTAACTTCAATGTGGAATATCTCCCGTGACCCACCCCAACGTCCTAGATATGGAGGATCTTAGGGCAATGTCTCCAAAGGGTAAGCCCCCATAAGAGATTCTGGAGGTCCTGTGGGATCGGGCTGTTGTGAATGGCGGGTAGCGCTGAAGAAGGCTGTGGCGGGAATCAGCCTAAAGATGGCGGCTAGTATAGTTCAATATATACACCAGCTTACCAGACCAGAAGACGGTAAGCTGGCGGCTAGCTTCTGCTTCTGGAGCTGTCTCCTGCCCAATGTGAGGGTATTCTAGTGGGCACGGCTAGATTAATAGTTCAAGGGGCCCCTTGGCGCTGGCATGAGAGGTGGCGTGTCCCCCTTTACCTGCACGCCTGGAGTTGCTCTTTTCTCAGTGCGCTCGTCTCCCGCTGCCCGCGCCGTGTACCTCCGCTCCTGATCCCACCTCCTCTGCTCGCGGTGTGTAATGTCCAGCACAGAGTGTTTGTAAAGAGCTTCAGCTCGTCGCCACCGTGTTTAACCTGGCTGGGCCCTTGCCGTCTCCTGTCTCTCTGCGGATATAATTGCTGGGTTTTGATGGCACTTCTCCGGAGCTCGTCTCCGTGCTTCAGCTCATGGCGGCGCCGGAACCGATAGTCCACATTATTCAATTCTGTATAAAAAAATCTCATCATTTAAAAAAGTGGAAGGTATCTCAATACGTAGACCTTTAGCGATAATATTGGAATGAATGTAAGGGGATAAAAACATTATATCCAAATTGTGCTGTGATTCTGAGCACAGTTTTTTTTCCAGCGTATTGAACAAGGTAGCCATGATCTTAGACTCTTCCTCACTAAACACAGTACTTATCTCACAGGTGAGGTTCCTACGAGTAGTTTCCTTCTACTCCATCAGTTCTTTCTCAATAAGAAACGATTCCTGAAGTACTCCACCAATCACTTCTGGCAGCCCGCCTCTCCTGAATGGTGGTCCTATATTAAGGACTCCTATGTATATAAACAGAAAAGGGGGGAAGGGAGACAAAGACAAGGCGCACAAATAGTGAAGCGTGTATAAACAAGGTTAGTGACAGCACTTAGTAATGCCTACTAACCTGCTAGTGTTGTGCTAGCTAGTAGAGGCACAACACTCATTAAGATTTATAGAAGAAAGTTCAAGCCTGAACTCCGGAATAGAGCGGCAGCCAGCAGTCCTGCTCTCTCTGTAGGTCAGCACAGCGCGTTTAATATAGACGTACTCTGTAGAAAATGAAGGACTCGCAGCGCACATAACACTACGGATCTCACATACACTTCAGTTCCTTAATGAAGAGCTTTATTCAGATAAAATCAGTGAGCAGGGAATATCAGCAACACTGACTAAACATTTAAAACACTACATGGATAGATAGATAGATAGATAGATAGATAGATAGATAGATAGATAGATAGATAGATAGATATGATAGATAGATAGATATGAGATAGATAGATAGATATGAGATAGATAGATATGAGATAGATAGATAGATAGATAGATAGATAGATAGATAGATAGATAGATAGATATGAGATAGATAGATAGATATGAGATATATAGATAGATATGAGATAGATAGATATGAGATAGATAGATAGATAGATAGATAGATAGATAGATAGATAGATAGATAGATAGATATGAGATAGATAGATAGATAGATATGAGATAGATAGATAGATAGATAGATAGATAGGAGTTAGAAATATATGAGATAGATAAATAGATATGAGATAGATAGATAGATAGATAGATAAATGAGATAGATAGATAGATAGATAGATAGATAGATAGATATGAGATAGATATATATGAGATAGATAGATAGATAGATAGATATGAGATAGATAGATAGATATGAGATAGATAGATAGATATGAGATAGATAGATAGATATGAGATAGATAGATAGATAGATAGATAGATATGAGAGAGATAGATAGATAGATAGATAGATAGATATGAGATAGATAGATAGATAGATAGATATGAGATAGATAGATATGAGATAGATAGATATGAGATAGATATGAGATAGATAGATAGATAGATAGATAGATAGATAGATATGAGATAGATAGATATGATATAGATAGATAGATATGAGATAGATAGATATGAGATAGATAGATAGATAGATAGATAGATAGATATGAGATAGATATAAAAGCAAAAATACGGAATTTCAGCGCTCTTTGAGGAAAATGCGATAAAAAACACTGATCCTTTTCAGGGTGTTTATTTTTTTAAAAAAAGAGAGATAACTCTCAAAAAAACAATGTACAAAGGACTTGACGCGTTTCTTGTGGCATACCCATGCTTCATCAGAAGTAACCATCTGAATCACTCTTCTGGCAGGCTTTTATAATGATACCATTTACATATTTGATTGGTGTGTTGTCCAGCCAATCACATGATGACTTTCACATTTAGAACGTGTCAGAAATAACAATGGACAACAAAACAGTTGTATACAAAACACTCAAAAGGAATTTCAGTGATATCTGCACCGAACACCCTCCTACTTTACATATGTGCCTAAGGCCTCGTTCACACGGCTTATTTCGCCGCATATTTGCCGACGGATTGACGATCGTCAATCTGTCGGCAAATCCGTCCGAAATAAGTCACAGCCTATTTTCTATTGATTTCAATAGAAAATACGGCTCGTCGTTCACACGACGCGTAGTTCCGTTCCAGATTGCCGCCGCGGATTGACGACGGCAATCCGGACGGAAAAACAATTCAATGTCAATTATTTCCGGACGGATTCACCATCTCCAATGATTGTAGATGGTGAATCCGTCGGGAAATCAGTTACAAATACGTGCCACACTTAGTGGCACTTATGTGCAACTGATTTTCAACTGATTTCAGAACGTATTTACATCGGAAATCCGTTGTAAATACGTTCTGAAATAAGCCGTGTGAGCGAGGCCTAACACTGAGTAGCCTAGCATGTATCCGTTGTCAATCGTATACATTTCTCAAATATATGCTGAACTTATATTGCTCCTAGAGCCTGTTTATAAACTTAGCGCTACTTTGTTTCAGAAACCAAATACTTTCCTAAATGCTATCAATGGGAATATCTTTGTAAATGTCATTGTCTGTTGCCAATTATTTAATCCAACAGTCTCAACCAATAATTCCTGCATAGGAGTGAACTATATAGAAATCATCTAAACTATATTGCATATCAGTATCCAACGGCCTGACCCATAAGGTGAGTGCTGTAAATTATCTAGTATATATATATATATATATATATATATATATATATATATATTAAGTAAAACTGCATTGGATAAAACAAGGATAATGAGCTTTAAACAAAAAAAAAAAAAAAAAAAATCCATACATAGATTAAAATGTGAATAAACTAATACATCTATCACATCCAGAATTAAAAACATATATATACGCGTACCCTGAAAAGGATCAGTGTTTATTATCGCATTTTCCTCAAAGAGCGCTGAAATTCCGTATTTTTGCTTTTATTTCTAATTTTTACCGTGAGCATACACAGCACACGGGCACACGGATACCTGGCTGCCTGAGACGAGGAGGTTATTAAGGAGATATCATACGTGTTTGAGAGTTGTGCCTCATTTATCTGCACAACTTCCAGAGGTGAGCACAACTAATATACAGTATATACTAATACACCGACAGTGTAAACGTATTTCACGATTGTGCGCTTTCTCCTTTTTCTTCCCTATATCTAGATAGATAGATAGATATGAGATAGATAGATAGATAGATATGAGAGAGAGAGAGATAGATAGATATGAGATAGATAGATAGATAGATAGATATGAGATAGATAGATATGAGATAGATAGATAGATAGATATGAGATAGATAGATAGATAGATAGATAGATAGATAGATAGATAGATAGATATGAGATAGATATGAGATAGATAGATAGATAGATAGATAGATAGATAGATAGATAGATAGATAGATAGATATATATCTGATGACTGGAACTGAAACAAACTTGTTACATTATTTCCTGGTCGTTGTGTGTATGGTGTGATCTGCTGATTGTAGACCGCACTTATGTATATCAGACAACATAATTTTCATGATGATTTCTGTACATTATGGAGGAGCCGCATTATGTTGTTTTTATATTGATTTTAGGTCTTTGATCCTCTGAGGTTTTCACCGGATAATTCATCACAGAGACATTCACATATGTACGTTCCCTTCTCAGCCGGATCCAGGTAAGACTCTGCGCTAATGGCTGAGATATAAAACGTATCGTACACGTGGAGGAATAGTGGCAGAGTATTGGGGCAGTATACTGGAGAAGGGTCTGGATACATTTCTAGAAATGCATTTTCTAATAATGTATCAAGAGCCTTCTCTAGAATCCCGGTCACTATAACTTGTTATATTATTACATCTAGAAATGTATCCAGACCCTTCTCCAGAATCCTGGTCACTACAACTTGTTCTATTATTACATCTAGAAATGTATCCAGACCCTTCTCCAGAATCCTGGTCACTACAACTTGTTCTATTATTACATCTAGAAATGTATCCAGACCCTTCTCCAGAATCCCGCTCACTATAATTTGTTATATTATTACATCTAGAAATGCATCCAGACCCTTCTCCAGAATCCCGCTCACTATCACTTGTTATATTTTTACATCTAGTAATGTATCCAGACCCTTCTCCAGAATCCCGGTCACTATAACTTGTTATATTATTACATCTAGAAATGTATCCAGAGCCCTCTCCAGAATCCTGGTTACTATAACTTGTTGTATTATTACATCTAGAAATGTATCCAGACCCTTCTCCAGAATCCCGGTCACTATAACTTGATATATTATTACATCTAGAAATGTCTCCAGACCCTTCTCCAGTATCCCGGTCACTATAACTTGTTCTATTATTACATCTAGAAATGTATCCAGACCCTTCTCCAGAATCCGCTCACTATAATTTGTTATATTATTACATCTAGAAATGCATCCAGAACCTTCTCCAGAATCCCGGTCACTATAACTTGTTATATTATTACATATAGAAATGTATCCAGACCCTTCTCCAGAATCCCGGTCACTATAACTTGTTGTATTATTACATCTAGAAATGTATCCAGACCTTCTCCAAAATCCCGGTCACTATAACTTGTTCTATTTTTACATCTAAAAATGTCCCCAGACCCTTCCCCAGTATCCGGTCACTATAACTTGTTATATTATTACATCTAGAAATGTATCCAGACCCTTCCCCAGATCCCGGTCACTATAACCTGTTATAATATTACATCTAGAAATGTCTCCAGACCCTTCTCCAGTTCCTGGTCACTATAACTTGATATATCATTACATCTAGAAATGTATCAAGACTAGAGATGTATCAAGACTAGAGATGGGCGAATTGATTCTAACAAAGTGGAATTCGTTTAGAATTTCGGGAAAAAACTTCGGTTCTGAACGAAGTCGCAGTGTGGGGTACTTCGGGTGAACGAGGTGTGCGTTTGATTGATAAAATGGCTGCGAGCACAGGGCGTTACATGCGGCAAAGCCATCTGGGAGGAAGTAAGGGCATAGCCTGCAATGAATGTGCAGAGATGAAGCCAATCCGAGCCCGGCGGGATTCTGTGACGTCCCCGCCCTATATAAGTCCGGGCGCGACGCTGGGAGCCACACCCCTCTCACTGTACTGATAGGAAGGTGCTGCTGGGGTTGATTGTTTAACTAAGAACTCATTTTTATACAGCGATTTTTTGGGGGGTGTCTCAGCTTGTCTCAGAGACTGCTTCTTTTAAATGTTCTATTTCTGATTTTGTGGGGTATTGGATCTGAAGTCCAGTGTGCGCCCGAGTGCAGCTGCATTACATGTTATGCTATCTGCTCACAGCACATTGAATATCCAAGGTGATCTAACGGTCCTGTTGTATTCTTTTAAAAAACCCAGCGTTTTTACCAATCCAAATACCACTTATTTTGGCTGCCAATTCTTTTGCGAAATTTTCACCCAGGGGTTAAATTATGTGTATTCACTGTGTGACTCCAAGAAACCGTCATTTTAAACCGCCAAAAATTCCCATTTTTCCTGTAGCATAATTCACAAGCGAAGGTTAATTACCATTTTATCTCTTGTTGTATAACATAAAAACACGCCATTGTAACACGCTACAAATTCTGTTTGTGGGGGCTCAATTCTTTGCCGAATTTAATCAAGGGTTAACTAAGTTTTTTCTGAGAGGCACTCAGAAAAAAGAAACTTTCTTTTTACCCCCACAGGGAAAATTCTGAATTTCATACCCGAAGGTTAATTAAGTTGTTCTGTTTTTATATTCAGTAAAATAACGTTTTAAAAAAGACACTTTCAAAAAATTTTTTCCTGGCCATTTGTGGAGGCAAGAATAAAGGGGTTACCAAGTTTGTTCTGGGTTCTTTTGGCGTAAAATACAGGGTGTGTTTTTTATATACGATATTTCATCAAACAGTGTCTGTCTTTTAAAAAAAAACAGTTTTTCAGACGAGGGTGGAGGCTTTCCTGCGAGGGGCAGTGGCCAAAACATTCGGCCAGGTGCAGCAAAGCAAGGGGGAGTGAACAGGGGTCACTCGGGGGCCACAACTGCCGCTGTCATTAGGGCGTGTGTTGTTCAGTAACCCAAGGGTTCTTGTTTGGGTTTGACTAGGTCATCCACTTCCCCCCAGGGGGGGGGGGCATCTGACCCCCCCACCCAAAGAGTGGGGGGAAACCTCGACACAACCCTTAGTTGGCATGGCCGGGAGCGGGTTGCGGCCCTCCCCCGTCCTCAGCCCGCCTCTGCCCATCCCGGGTTTCCCCCAGCCCGAGATCTACTTGGGTCTGGGCTCCGCCACTATATAGGGGGGGATGAAAAATTTGAGGGGGCTTTAGCGCTACTTGGAGCGAAGAAATGGGGCCCAAAATCCCCCCTTTTTTGCGTAGGCGGCAAAGTATAGATGTGGGAGTGGGATGGGAGGTCTGTTGTGGGGGTCAGCCTTGCTACCAAGACCCGTGATGGGCAGCAGTGACGATGAAAACACAAAAAGATGATGATGTAGCCGACCGCACTTGGGGCCGGGGAGGCAAGGGCTTATCATGTCAGGAGAAGAGGGCGTAGGTTGGGTCAGGAGCGGTGCAGCCAGCAAGTGGGTGTGTGGCCGTGAGTCAGCCGGGGAGCTGCCGTGTGGGGTCAGGACCCAAAGGGCCACGGGGTAAAAAAACCCGTTCGCAGGTCCAAGAAATTTGCAGCACGGGGGGCTCAGCGAAGCGCGGCGGCAGTGGGTCACTCAGTGCGGGCGTTGGCGGTGAAATCCGATACTCGGCGGAGTGGCGGGTTCTTGCAAAAGACACCGGAGGAGCCGTTTATGGGTAATGTAGAATTGTAGGCGAAAGTAAAGCATGGAAGGGAGTAAGTTGCCCCACGGCCCTGCATAAAACACAGGCAGCGTCAGCACCCGGGGGCCCTGGGAGAACGTGGCTCAGATTGGTGGCCCACCCTGCCGCCGCGCTGCGGGCCAGTGGCACGCATGCCATTGAGCCGTCAGGCCCACCACCTCCGCGAAGGGGGCGTTTTTTTTGAATCTTTCCCCGGCCCAGATGCCCCTGCTCCTCGCTACTTTGGCGCCGCAGTCGTTCAGGAGGCGTTAAAAAAGAGACAACAGTAGCGCCCAAAACCATCCAAAGGTGCAGAAGCTGACGTGCTCCTACCCAAAGTTGTTGGTATGCAGTCCCCCCCTTTCCAAATGGTGGACTTGCACGTTCAGAGAAATAATGGTTGTGCCGAGCGAGTGGAGGTTTCCCGCCCTAAATTTTTTTTCAAAAAGGCAGTCCCGCATTCATATATATGTAGAACAGAAGGTGGGTCAGTCCTTTAGCTTATCGGTTGGGTTTCCAAGGGGCACGGCAGCGCGGACGTTCTGGAGCTGTAAATCGGCGGGCAGTACATGTCCTTTACGGCACACTGGTGAATGTGTTTCCCGGGCCCAGGCACACCAACAACTTGGAAGGGGGACGCCCTTTTCCTCCCCGTTTTCAAATTTTGGCTCCCGCACCAATGTCCGCCTCCCCCTCCTCCCCCACACCACCATTCAGCCTCACAAGTATGTCCTTCATACCCATGTGTAGGGCACGCGGTGTCCGCAGTTCTACACCTGGGGTTGCCTGGCGAACGAAGTCACAAGGGGAGGAAGTCCCCGTATGCAGCAAGAATCGTGTGTGGCTTTTCCGTGCAACTGAAATTTAAGCTGGTGACGGCAATGGGAGGAACATTGTGTCCCCGCTGCACCCAGGAGGGATGGTCCATGCGCCCTGCATTTGGGTGCAGTGTTAAAATCTTTTTGGAAAAAAGGGTTCCTGAAGTTTTTCCACAGATCTTCAGAAAAAAATTTAAAAATTGGCCGGGAAAAATTGTGCATGCATTTCCCATCCATTCCTAAAAAGGGGCCAAAAAAAACCACCCCCCTTTCAAGTTGCAGCGGCAGAACGGCCCCCCCCAACACACTTGTTATGCGATTTTTTCCAACCCTTTGGAAAATTTCCCAGCCTGCATATTTTGGGGACCGACTGTATGAAAAAGGAAAGGCCTTTTAACGATTTTTTGTGATCCGGCGGAGCAGGGGTACTCCCTGTGTAACTTTGATTTTCACCCAAAGGTGGCGCCATGCGGGAACCTCCCGTTTGTTTGAGGCCATTCGGGGAAAAGGAAACGTTATTTGTCAGTCCCCCGGGGATTGGGGATGAATAATGTCATTCCACTGCTTCATGTCCTGGAACAGATGCTGAAAAATCTGTCGGGGCCCGGGGGAACTGGAGACTTTGGTGATAATTCGCACCCAATGAGTCGGGTGGGGACTAAAATGGGGTGGAGGAGGAGGAGGAGGAACATTGGAGCAGAAAAATTGTCTGGTAAAAAGAGTGGTTTTTTTAAAACCAGGTGACAAGAGGGGGAGGAGCAGGAAAGGGCGGGAAAGGAGGTATTTGGGAGATGGGGAAAAGACGAGGCAGATGCCCCCCAACCCACCGTGGCAGTATACAGTGGAAAATGGAGGCAGGGGCCCCCGGAGTCACTTGTGCAAAAGGGGCCCCGCAGCATGGGGATTTGATGGTTTAGTGACAGCGAATAGTCAGACCCGGCGAGGGAAATTCTGGTCTCCCCCCCTTTATTGGACCCTCGCTAGGGTCCAAAATGGGAGCCTTTTTTCCCGGGCTATTGAGTGGGGGGAAAAAATTCAAATACTTTAGGGAAATCCCCCGTTTCTCAGTTTGGCCCGGGCTGCCTATGTGCGGCTTTGTCCCTCCTCTGCCAGGTTGGGGAACCGGGGGGTTCCTCAGCCTCACTTTATTTACTCCCCCCGGGCCCTGCGGGGGGAAAGGTGGGAGGGTAGGAGCGTACCAGCCCCCATCAGCAGAAACCCAAAAGTTGGAGTCATTGATAAAGCAGTTTCCCTTTTCACCCCCCTTGTGAGGAGGGCAGTCGCCAGCAGAAAAGCAGAAGGACCTGGAGAAAGTCCCTGAAAAAACGGGGTGGGGGCCCAAATTGGCCCAAGCCTTGCCCTCCAAGTTAGAAGTTTTCCGCTGGACTACTGGGCACCCCAAAATGGATGTGGGGCCGAAACCCTTGCGAGTTTGCAAGTGGAGAAGCTGTCCTCCCCGGCCGTAGTGGGGCTCGAGGGGGGTGTTCAGTGGGGGGGGGGGCCATCGTTTCCCCAAGGAAAACCCCACTGCCCACGGGAAATGGGGAAAGGGAAATGCCTTTGTCAAGATGAATAAGGCGTGGGAACGGCCAGGTTTTCCCTCACACCAAATTCCCTTGGGTCAAAATACTTTCCACCCATGGGGGTTCCCAAAACTGTGAAAAAATAAAGTCTGGGTTAAAAAATACCTCCCTCAGCCACTATTTTGTGCCCCCAAGGGGGCCGGATGCCACACATCTGCTAAACATTTTTCCCCATCTCCCACCAACTTCTTTCCCAAGGGACTGGTTTTTGCCCCCACCTCCACACTCTGTCATTTGTGCCATTTGTCTGCCCCTTTTGCTGCTGCTGCCGTAAACCTTTCCCCCGTTTTGTATTGTGCCACTCTGGGCCTACTCCCTGTTTTTTACCCCAGAATGTCATTGTCCCACTTTTCTGCCCTATGCGGGCTGTGGCTGCCGCCCTTTTTTTTTCCCCTCCCCCCCCCTCTGTCATTTGGTTTGTTGCCACCTGACCCCTCAGCTTTTTTTTTTCCCGCTTTCGCTCCCATGACTTTTTTCAGGCTACTTTTCCCCCCTTCGGGTTTTTTTGGGTCGTTTTCCCCCTTTTAAGTGCCCAGGGAATTTTATAGGGGAAAGCGATTTAAGACCCCTTGGTTTTTTGGGCTTTTTTCCTTTTTTTTGTTGGGGGGGTTGTCCATACTAAAACACAACATTGTATAAAGGGGAACCAACCAAGCCCCCTCTGCATATTTAAGCAGGGCCCAAAACGTTCTAGAACCCCGCCCGGTCTGGGGCCTTTCCCGGAAAAAGTGTTTTTTAAAGTGATTCGTCCCAAAGTAATTCGGGAAAGAAGTTATTTTTTGCCTTTAAATTCGGCGAAGTGGGAAAGAAAAGAATTTCGGGGGAAAATTGCCCATCTCTAATCAAGGGCCCCTTTTCCGAATCCCGGTTTACTATTAAAAAAGTTTTTTTATTTAAAATCTAGGGAAAAGTATCCAGACCCTTTTCCAAAAATTCCCCGGGGGCACTATAATTGTTATATTATTAAATTTAGAAATGTATCCAGACCCCTTTTCCGAATTCCCCGGTCACCTTTTAAATTTTTTATATTATTAAAATCTTTTAAATGTATCCCGACCTTTTTTCCAGAATTTCCTTTGGGCAATTAAATTGTTAATTATTCCTCTTGAAAGTTTCCAAGACCCCTTTTCCAGAATCCCGGTCAATATTAAATTGTTATTTTTTTTTTACATCTAGGGAAAAGTATCCCCAAACCCCTTTTCAGAATCCTGGTCCAAAAACTTGTTTTATTTTTACATCTAGAAATGTCTCCAGGAAACCCCTTTTCAGAATCCCGGTCACTATAACTTGTTTTTTATTTTATAAACTGAAAAAGTAAACCAGGGCCTTCTCCAGAATCCCCCGGGCACTTTTAAAACCCATTATATTTTTTATATTAGAATGTATCAGAAACCCCCCACCCGGGAAAACCCGGGTCACTATTTAAATTGTTTTTATTACTTTAGGAAAAGTATCCAGACCCTTTCCAGAATCCTGGTAAATTTTTAAAAAATTTTACCAAAAACCCCCCTCCCCGTAAATCGTTTTGGTTTAAACTTAAAAACCCTTTATTTTTTTCCCCCCAAGGGTTTTCATTTTGGGGCAGAAAATTCGCGTTGAATGAGATGAAAGTCGCCCTCGTCTGACGTTACTCGATTTTTAGCTGAGTTTAGAGCCCGACCACGAGCCCGGAAAATCCCCCAGTGGTCTTACGTTCTGTGAACCCGGGATTCACGTAAACCCGAAGAAGAAAAGAAAAAACCATAAACCCCGACGTCTGCCCCTGGGTGACCCTAAAAAAAAAAACCAAAATTTGGGGTCAGCATTCCAAAAAAGCCCAATTTAATGTAGAATCAGGGGGTATATAAAATTTCAACCCTTTTTGGCTCAGAAAAAAAACTGGGGAGAGCCTTTTTCAAGCTAATGATTTCAGCTTCAATTGTTTAAAAATATATATGTTTCTCACGTGACCACCCCCATTGGGGTCAACCAATAGAACACCGTGAACATATACAAGCATAATATACAATAAATTATGATAATATACATTGAATTATATCAATATGTGTATCTATTAAAATGTTCCCAAAATTAAACAAGATAACACCCGGGGGGACCAATCGGTCAAAAAATAAATGGGGTTTTTGGCGTTTTGGTTTCCCCCCCTGGGGCTTTTCAGGAAAGGCTGTTTCGCATGTCAACTACGGCCAACTCGCATACATACCAAATGCGCATGTCTGTAAGGGCACGCAACTGACTAGAGGTCATGGACTCAACGTAATAAATACGCATGCTCTGTGCCCATACAGCCCGATGTATTTTCTTTTAGGAAATTTTTTGCTTAAATAAGACATAATGCCCCTGTATATTGGGTTTTAAAAGGTCCTTGGAAAAACCTTTTATGGCATTTGGGGTTTTGGGGGTTTCTTTTTGCCAAGATTAAAAAATCAAATACCAAGAAAAGGATATCATAAAAAATTTTACCCCCATTCCCGGCAATTTATGGCACTGTCCCTACCCCGCACCACAATGTGTGATCGGGGAAGTTTACTTTCAGGTTTACATACGGGGTGCTTGTTTCCCCCCCCATATTTCTTTTGCTACCAGTGTATTTCCAAAAAAAGGGGGCCCAACCCTTTAGCCAATAAAATATATTGCTAAGTTTTTCCAACCCTTCGACTTCCATTTAAGGAGCATCAGGGGAACATAGAGGGTCATTCCGTGTGATCCCATTCATCAATTTCTATCCTAAGGAAACACAATAAAAAAATAAAAATAAGTGAAGTGTTCAAGTGTAATAAAAACATAATTAAGAACAATTCAAGCACAATATATATCAATATACAGAGAACTAGATCTTATTAGTATTAAATTCAATATTAAGTCCATTTGGATGTAAACAATTCAATTCATAGATCCATTTGAGTTCCTTCTTTAACAATAGTTTTTCTCGATCACCACCCCTTCTCATACTTGGAACATGATCAATCACTCTAAATTTAAATTGTGAACTGGAGGGATTACATTCATTAAACTGACGGGCCACAGGCAAATCCAACATTTTTCTACATAGGATTGCCTGTGGCCCGTCAGTTTAATGAATGTAAGCTGCACCTGTGCAGTAACTGGCACCAACATGCCAAGAACCATTTTGGAGTGTGTGCTCGGGGTGGGTGATCAGAGGGGCAGGTGCCATGATCATCCCCATTTGCTGTGTTTCAGATAAAGGAAAATCATTATTTTCCAGAACCTGAATATCTAAGAATAAAATCACATATTTTACTTACATTAAAATAAGAGAACTGCACTCAGCAGCTCTTAAATAATAAAGAGCTCTCGCAGCTCGAAACGCGTCAGAGAATCAGGAGACTGCTGAGTGCATTTCTCGTATTTCAAGGCAAAACAAGTAAAATATGTGATTCTAATCTTTTTAAGGGCATGTCCCCACAGCGCGGATTTTCCGTCCGGTGGTTTTTCTGCCCGCAGTCCGGCCGCAGAACATTGTGCTAGCACAATCTTCCGTCCGGTTTCAGGACGGAATCTGTGCAAGCCAATGTGAAGGGGGAGGGCTCATCGCGGAGAAAAGCCACCCCACCCCCCACCCCACCGGCCTTAGGGACGGCTGCAAAACAGGACAAATACCGGCCGGCAACCGACCCGGTACTTTGTTTGTCCTGTTGCGTGAGATCGCGGCCCTAATTAGTGAAGAGCAGCTCTGGAGCGGATACATATCGGATGTAAACTCAGGAATCAGTTACAGGATAAGTAATGTATGTTACCACAGTGAATTGCACCTAGCAGAATAGTAACGTGCAGCTTCTGGAGGATAATACAGGATCTAACTAAGGCTCAGTACAGAATAAGTAATGTATGTACAGTGACTGCACCAGCAGAATAGTGAGCGCAGCTCTGGAGGATAGTACAGGATGTAACTCAGGATCAATACAGGAGAAGTAGTATTTTCAGTGACTGCACCAGCAGAAAAGTGAGCGCAGCTCTGGAGTATTAATACAGGATGTAAGTCAGGATCGCACAGGCTAAGTAATGTATGTTACTGAGTGACTGCACCAGCTGACATAGTGAGCGCAGTCTGAGTATTAATACAGGAGTTAAGGTCAGGATCAGCACAGATAAGTATTGTATGTACCAGTGGACTGCCCAGCAGAATAGTGGTGCAGCTTGGAGGATAATATAGGATATAACCAGGATACAGTACAGATATGCTAATTGGTATGTCGTGACTGCACCTGCAGAATAGTGAGTGCAGCTCTGGAGGATCATACAGGATGTAACTTATGTGGCAGTACGGGATAGTAAATGTATGTACACAGTGACTTGACACCAGCAGAACAAAATGAGCCAGCTTGGAGGATATACAGTATGTAAACTCAGGTTCCGTACACGGATAAGTAATGGTATGTTACACATGAACTGCAACAGCGTATAGGGTGTGTAGCTATGGAGGGATAATACCAGGGATTGTAAGGGTTCGGTGGATTCGCTGGACCACCGCCAAGGATGATTCAGTTAAGCAGCCTGGGAGCTGAGTCTAATGTAGCCCGTTTTCACACAGAGCCCGCCGCAAAAGCGGTTGGGACTTGCTGCGGCGTGAGGCTACCAATCTCTCTCTTTTCCTCATCCTCCGGGGGGAGGTGGTGGCATTGGTTGTAGGGTAGTTTTGCTGCAGGAGGATGCTGCACTTCACAAAATACATGGCATCTTGAGTAAAGAAGCTTACTGTGACATATACTGAAGCATACATTCAAGACATCACAGCCAGGAAGTTTAAAGCTTGGGTGGAAATGGGTCATTCAAATGAGGACAATGACCCAAAGCTTACTGCCACACTGTTTACAAAGGTGCGAATGAAGGATAACCAATTCAATGTTTAGATTGGCTCACAACTGGTATGATCTTCAATCCTATTGAATATTATGGGCAAAAGTTGAAAGGTTCTGTGCAAGCAAGGCGAACCTACAAACACACAGTGCTCTCTACTGGTATGGATCATTTCCATAGGCAGTGTTCTCTGGTCTGACCCGGTTTTTGTCACTCTTCATCTTCCTTTCTTGTCTGCACAGCCTAGACCCTGGAGATTAAATTAATCTTTAGGCTAGGTCTACACAGCATATGACAAAATATCATCAGAAATCCGACTAAATTTTTTTAATTGCTGGACCGCGGTTTTTGGCACAAATTTGCACAAAAGTCGCGTTTGGTTTTCGGATTTGCTGTCGGCCCCATGCATTCAATTTATGGGGCTAATGACAAATCCGAGAAGAATCTGGTGGAATATACAATGTTTTGCATATTCCACCATATATTTAATGTGCTGGTAAAAAGCCTGTGCTGTATGGACTACAGCACAGGTTTGTCACTGCTGTCTATGCAGCACAGGGTAACGTCGGATTTTCAGCAGGTTCAAAATACTAAAACCATCGAAAATCCAATGGTATTCTTGTGCTGTGTAGACATAGCCTTACTGCTTAACTCAGTCTGCTTAGCATATCTTCAACATACCATTGAACACTTCCTCTCCGACCAAACAAGAGACACTACAGCCCCCATCCTCAAATGGGAAGCTCTAAAATGCATCCTAAGAAGAATCTTAATTAAACATAGCAGCCTTTTAAACACACTCGAACTCTAGCTGTCATGAAGGCTCTGTAGATACTGACGTCGCTAGAGCTACTACACAAACAGGCCCTTTCCAAGACAGTATTACACGATCAACTGGCTAGGTAAGAAGTCCGTCACCTTTTTGAGGCCCCTTGGGGCAAACTTTTACAACTTTGCCGTAGTAAGTTCTATGAATATGGAACAAGAGCAGACATCTTTTAGCCAGAGCCAAGAGAGACAAAATGACACAATCCTTCATACCAAGTATTAAATCACACTTGGGAAATCGAGTACACACTATAAATGGAATTGCAAAGGAATTTAATACCTATTGCTCTAAATTGTACCATTTTCCTACTAAACTTCTCTCTTCTTCTCAAACTAGTCAAAAACCTCACTCGCCTTTCACAGGAAATGGAGAAGGCCTTTTCCAAGAAGGAACTGGAATCAGTTATTAGAGATCTTCCTAGTGCCTGATGGCAGGGAAAAGCCCTGTGCCAGATGGCTTAAAGATTTTGTTACCCTTCCTCTCCCCAATTCTACTTGTAGCCTTTAATGATATCTCAGCCTTCTCCAAATTCCCCATTGGGTCCTCCATTGCCCATATTACAGCATTCCCTAAAGTAGGTAAGGAACTTCAGCTATAGGCCCATTTGTCCCTGAAAATGTTGACCTAAAAATGTATGCCAAACTCCTAGCAAATCGCCTGAATTCTCATCTCTCCACTCTAATCCACCTGGACCAAGTAGGTTTTATACCAGGTAGAGAGACCCGAGACAATACCTTAACCCCTTACAGACAGTGGAAGCATGGGTATGTCCTGATGCCAGTAAGCAGCTTTGTAGTGGAGTCGTAGTGCTAATTGCAGCTAACACTCGGCAGTTACAGTGCAGAAGGGCGCCGCCACTATCCCGCACTGTTTAACCCCTTATATGCTGTGGTAAAGATGGCCATGGCGTTTAAATCAACAAGAAACGGTGGCGGCCTTGGAGAAATCGTGGGGCCCAGATCACTGAACATGGCAGCTGGAAGCCTTGTGAAGGCTTCCATCATCACCATGTTTCCGATTTCCCCACTTCTGGCCCCAGGCAGGAAGTGGGGAAACCTCCATATTGGTGCACCCAAGTGCATTCGCTATACAATGCATTAGGCTGTATAAATGATCGAGCCCCCTAGTGGTGAAGCACCCTAGGGGGACTCAAAGTTAAAGTAAAAAAAAAAAAGTAAAAATAAAAAAAAGGAAAAAAATTAAAAGTTCAAATCATCCCCCTTTCGCCATTTAACAAATATAAAAATAAAATGATAAAATAGTTACACATATTTGGTATCACCACGTCCAAAAAAGTCCAATCTATTAAAATATGACATAATTTATCCCGTACGCTGAACACCGTAGAAGAAAAAAATTCCAAACGTCAAGATTGTGTTTTTAGGGGTCATTTCATGTTCCCTAAAAATTGAAATAAATTTAATCAAAAAAGTCATATGTATTCCAAACTGGTATCAATAAAAAGTACACTGCAGCCAACACATAATGCCCCCTCACTCAAGTCCACAGGTGTTAGTACAAAACAGTCGCAGAAAATGGTGCCACGGTGCAAATATTAAAAATAGAAGGTGTTTGGAATTTTTTTATGGTACCAAAACATAACAGAAACCGTACATGTTTGATATTAACGGATGCATATAAACCTGTAGAATACAGATAACACATTTTGCCCCACATAGAATTTTTTTGCTGTTTCCCAGTATATTATATGGTAATATGAATAACACCATTAGAAAGTACATCTTGTCCCGCAAAATAAAAGCCCTTAAATGTTTATGTAGGTGGAAAATTTAAAAGTTATGGCTATGGAAAGGCAGGGAGGGAGAAACGGCGTTAAGGGGTTAAAAGACCCCTTTATTTTCGCTTCCGTCATTGATGTTTGGATTGGCACATTTTAGTATCTGGTTCAATTATAAAATTAACTATTCTAAATCTGAAACCCTAAATCTCACTCTTGACCAGGCGTTAGTTGATGTTCTTAAAGTAAATTTCCCATCCTCTAGACCAATGAGGAAAATTTCTTATTTAGGAATCAAAATACCAGCTGACTTATCGCAACTATTTGATCCAAATTTTTTTGCCCTTGCTTGCAAAGTTTAATTAATTGCTGAACCCGACGGTGTCAAAAATATTTCTTTTGGTTTGGTAGAATTAATATTTTAAAAATGTCCATCCTCCCAAAGTTATAATACTCACTTTAGACTATACCGATCCTTATCCCATCCTCTTTTTGGTTTATGGTCCAATGGTGCTTTAACAAGTTCATATGGCAAACTTGTCGTCGGAGAATTAGAAAAGAGCTGTTATCCAGATCTAAAACTGAGGGAGGAGTTGGTCTACCTTATGGGTAGGCTCTATTATTTACCAGTAGCCAACATGATATTTCTTGACCTGATATATAATCCTTGGGCTAAGTTCTGGGTATATATTGCTCAGACAATTTGCCCGCAATCTTTAATTTCCCTCCCATGAGCCCAGGACCTCACAATTACGAGTCCTAAATTACTGTCTTTTAGAACAGCCCATACTCTTACTACAGTACTTAAACCCAGACCCTCAGAGTCCTTATAGGATCTAAATGGTGTGTTGTTACCAGTCTCAGAAATCACTTGTTTCCCACTGGAAAATCAAGTAATTCCTTTCTGAGAAGCTCTAAACTAAGCCCAATTTTGGCAGCACATGTCCATAGCAAGGGAGAATTACTTCCCCTAGAGGATCTTTTGAAGGGTCATGTTCCCCCTTCAGGTTCCATTTTGAATATCTACATCTCCGGCACTTCTTTATCTCTATCGTCAAAAAAAATTTACTTTCGTTGTCTAGGTCTAAAATTCACTTTGTTGTTCATAGCAACCAATCAGAGCACACTTTTCGTTTTCCCAGAGCATTATATGAAATGAAAGGGACACTTTGATTAGTTGCTATGGACAACAAAGTGAATTTTAGACCTAGACAGTTTACATACATCTGGCTCTTTAGGGCCACATGTATGAAAACTGTCTAGGTCTAAAACTAACTTTGCTGCCCATGGCAACCAATCAGAGCGCCCCTTTCATTTCATATAGTGCTCTGTAAAAATGAAAGGGCGCTCTGATTGGTTGCTATGGGCAGCAAAGTGAGTTTTAGACCTAGACAGTTTTCATACATGTGGCCCTTAATCTACCAATGGCTCATTTCCCCAGGTAAACAATCTCTTTCTCCTTCTTCAGAAGACATTCAATCTAGAAAGTGCTTCTTTCTTACACACAAGGCAGTAATAGCCTGCAAGGCACAGGAAACGAGTTTAAGATTTTATCAAGGTGTTATATGGTACCAGTTGTGCTTTACAAATGGCATCCCAAATTCCCAGTTATATGGTGGCATTGCAACATGGAGGTAGGTACTATGACTCACGTCTCCAGTTCTCCAAGCAGTCTTTGATTGCACTGGGACGAATATTCCGTATTCACCGGAAGCTACACCTTTACTCATGTTCAACTATACCTAATCCACATACAAAAATATCTCTGATGAGACTCCTTTTACAGGTAGCAAAAATAGTTATCCCTGCGTTATTAGCATCAGACTACTCCTCCCTTGATAATGGAATGGCTAGAAGAGGTTGCGTTTATTCACCATATGGATTAGTTGATCTCACATTCCTCTGAGAATGGAGAAAAAGTTTTGAGCACTTGGAAGCCTTGGATATTATATTAATTTTCTCAAGAATTTCAGACCTTGTCAGGGTGATAGGTGCGATAGATTCCTCATCTACCTCTTAGCGATTAGTTTCAATTTTTTCTTCTTCAAAAGTTTTTTTGCTCCTCCAGGCCTCCCGACGGATCAACCTGCAAGCTAAATTCTAAACCAAATAATGACCTCTACCAATTCCCTGCCCCCTCCTTTTTTTCTTCTTCTCTTTTTTTTATTCCCAAGTAATCTATCATTGTGAATTAATCATTATTAGAGATGGGCGAATTTCCCGAAATTCGTTTCGTTCACTTCGCCGAATTTCTCGGCAAAAAATAACTTCGTTCCGAATTACTTCGGGACGAATCACGTTAAAAAACAGCGATTTCCAGGCTGCACAGAGCCTGCAGGGTGCTGTAGAACGTTGTGCCATGCTTAAATATGCAGAGGGAGCTTGGTTTGGTCTTCATACAATGTTGTGTTTTAGTATGACACGCACATGACTGCCGCCGCTCTTAGAATCGCTTCACTATAAAATTCCCTGGGTACTTAAGAGGGCAAAACTGACCAAAAAACTGAAACGAGAATGTTGCCTGATAAAGTCATGCCAGAGAAAGCTGGAAAAAACAAGCTGAGAGCTCAGGTGGACACATTAGTGACTGAGCATGGAGGTGACGGCGGCAGCCACAGCAGCATGAGGTCAGACAGTGGCACAATGACAGTGTGTAGGTGGCAAAAACAGGACTAAGCCACAGAGTGGCACAATTACAGTGTGGAGGTCACGGCAGCAGCAGCATGAGGTCAGACAGTGGCACAATGACAGAGTGTGTAGGTCACGGCATCAGCCACAGCAGCAGCATGAGTTCAGACAGTGGCACAATGACAGAGTGTGTAGGTCACAGCCTCAGCCACAGCAGCAGCATGAGGTCAGACAGTGGCACAATGACAGAGTGTGTAGGTCACAGCAGCAGCCACAGCAGCAGCATGAGGTCAGACAGTGGCACAATGACACAGTGTGTAGGTCACGGCAGCAGCCACAGCAGCAGCATGAGGTCAGACAGTGGCACAATGACAGAGTGTGTAGGTCACAGCAGCAGCCACAGCAGCAGCATGAGGTCAGACAGTGGCACAATGACATTCTGGAGGTGGCAAAAACAGGAGTAGGCCACAGAGTGGCACAATGACAGTGTGGAGTTCACGGCATCAGCCACAGCAGCAGCATGAGGTCAGGCAGTGGCACAATCACATTCTGGAGGTGGCAAAAACAGGAGTAGGCCACAGAGTGGGACAATGACACAGTGTGTATGTGACGGTAGCAGATACTGCAGATGAGGTCAGACAGAGGCACAATGACACAGTGTGTAGGTCACGGCAGCACCACAGCAGCAGCATGAGGTCAGACAGTGGCACAATGACATTCTGGAGGTGGCAAAAACAGGAGTAGGCCACAGAGTGGGACAATGACACAGTGTGGAGGTCACGGCAGCAGCCACAGCAGCAGCATGAGGTCAGACAGTGGCACAATGACACAGTGTGTAGGTCACGGCAGCAGCCACAGCAGCAGCATGAGGTCAGACAGTGGCACAATCACATTCTGGAGGTGGCAAAAACAGGAGTAGGCCACAGAGTGGGACAATGACACAGTGTGGAGGTCACGGCAGCAGCCACAGCAGCAGCATGAGGTCAGACAGTGGCACAATGACAGAGTGTGGAGGTGGGTGGCAATACCAGTCCCTGGTAAAGATGGTTGGTGGCAGATGGAGAAACTGTCAGCAGATGTGTGGCATCAGGCGGGTGGCGGCATCAGAATAGTGGCTGAGGCAGGTAGTTTGAACCCAGACTCATTTCTCACAGTTTGGGTGAGGCGTCATGGCTGATGTAGTCTGACGCCTAAGGCATTGGTGTGTGGTAATCCTGGCCGATCCACACCTGATTCATCTTGACAAAGGTCAGTCGTTCCACATTTCCCATGGACAAGCGGGTTCTCCTTGGGGTAAAGATGGCCCCCGCCGCACTGAACACCCGCTCTTATGCCACACTACTGGCCGGGCAGGACAGCTTCTCCACTGCAAACTCGGCAAGTTGCGGCAACACATCCAGTTTGGCTGCCCAGTAGTCCAGCGGATCTTCTAACTGGGGTGGCAGAGTGCTGTCCAAGTAGGCCACCACCTGTTGGTTCAGGGTCTGCTCCAGGTCCTGCTGCTGCTGGCGACTGCCCTCCTCACTAGGCAGGTGAAGGAAGCTGCTCATCAGTGACTCCAGACTTAGGTTGCTGCTGATGGAGCTGGTACTGCTCCGACCCCCCCACCTTCCCCCGGCAGCCGCGACAGTAGTACGTGAGCGCTGAAGAACCCCCCGGTCAGACCTGTCAGAGGAGGGATGCCGCACATAGGCAGCTGCCAACTGACTACGGAGGATTTCCCTATAGTATTTGAGTTTGTCCTCCCTCTCAATAGCTGGGAAAAAGGCTCCCATTTTGGACCGGTAGCGAGGGTCCAATAGGGTGGAGAGCAGAAGTCATCCCTCCTGCCGGATGCTGACTATTCGCTGTCACTAGCCAGGCAAATCAGCATGCTGCGGGCCATCTGCACAAGTGACTCCGAGGGGTTCCCTGCCTCCATCTCCACTGTATACTGCCACGTGCTTGCGGGTCATCTGCCTCGTCTTCCTCATCTCCATCTACCTCCTCCAGCTGCTCCTGCTCCTCCTCTCTTGTCACCTGGGTAGAAAATCCACTAATTTCACCAGACAATGCTTCTGCTCCAATGTCCTCCTCCTCCTCCATTTCAGTCTCCAGCGGACTCATGTGGCCGCGAGATGTAGTAGCGAAATCTCAGGTCCCCTGCCCAGACAGATTTTTCAGCATCTGTTCCAGGACATGAAGCAGTGGAATGACGTTATTCATCCCGTAGTCCTGGCGACTGACAAATAACGTGGCCTCCTCGAATGGCCTCAAAAAACGGCAGGTGTCACGCATGAGCTGCCACTGGCTGACATCAAAGTTACACAGGGGAGTACTCCTGTCCGCCTGGATCATCAAAAAATCGTTAATGGCCTTTCTCTGTCCATACAGTCGGTCCAACATGTGCAGGCTGGAATTCCAAGGGGTGGAAACATCGCTTATCAGAGTGTGTTGGGGAGGCCGTTCTGCTCCTGCAACTTGAGGAGGGTGTTCCTGGCTTTGTAGGAATGGATGAAGTGCATGCACAGTTTCCTGGCCATTTTCAGAATCTTCTGAAGATCGGTGGAAGACTTCAGGAACCTTTTCACAACCAGATTGACCACGTGTGCCATGCAGGGCGCATGGACCATCCCTCCTCGGTGCAGCGCGGACACCATGTTCCTCCCATTGTCCGTCACCATGGTTCCGATTTGCAGTTGGCGCGGAGAACTCCACACATCGATTTCTTGCTGCATGACGTGGAGCAGTTCCTCCCCTGTGTGACTTTGTACGCCGAGGCAAGCCAGGTGTAGAACTGCTGACACACCGCTGTGCCCTACACATGTGGTATGATGGAGCAGTACTTGTGGAGGCTGAGATGGTGGTGGTGGTGGAGAGAGGAGAGGCGGACATTGGCGCAGGAGCCGCAGTTTGACAACGTGGAGGAGAAAGCGGCGTCTCCTGTCCAAGTTGTTGGTGTGCCTGGGCCGGAAGCACATTCACACCCAGTGGGCCGTAAAGGACATGTACTAGCCCTGACCGTAGTTACAGCTCCAGACGTCCGCGCTGCCGGGCACCTTGGAACAAACCGATAAGCTCAAGGACTGGCCCACCTTCTGTTCTACATATTTATGAAGTGCTGGTACTGCCTTTTTGGTAAAGAAATTATGGCTTGGAACTCTCCATCTCGGCTCGGCACAAGCCATTAGTTCTCTGAACAGTGCAGAGTCCACCATTTGGAATGGGAGGGACTGCAGCACCAACAACTTGGACAGGAGTACGGTCAGCTTCTGCACCTTAGGATGGTTGGACGCATACTGTTGTCTCTTTGCAATCGCCTCGCTGAACGACTGCTGCGCCCATGAGTAGTCGAGGAGCAGGAGCATCTGGACCGGGAGATGATGTCAAAGAGAAACAGCTCCCTTCTGCAGAGGTGGTGGAGCCTTGACTGGCTGCAATGGCATGCGTGCCACTGGGCGCTGCTGCTGCTGCGGTGGCAGGATTGACCACCACATCTGAGCCACGTTTTTCCCAGGCCACCGGATGGTGACGCTGCAAGTGTTGACGCAGTGCCGCGGTGCCAACTTTAGCTCCCTGGCCACGCTTCACTTTATGCTTACAGATTCTACATATACCCATATTCGGCTCCTCCAGTGTCTTAGCCAAGACCTGCCACACCGCCGAGCAGGGGCGGTGCTAGGGTCCTAAAACATCCGGGGCTCGGGCCCTTTGTGTTTTTCACGCCTCATTGTGAACTGCGGATGTTTTTTTACAGAGAAACACCTTCTGTTCCTGTCACTAATTTCTGCACATCCCACACAGATCCCGTCCATCTCCTCAGCAGTCACTGTACAGTAAAAATCACCAATGACAAATTTACTTTTTCAGAACTTTTCACCTTCATATGACAATACCCCTAAACAGTCACCAAATAATCCACCGATACATGGAGCAAATCTACCAGACAAGTGATTGTGACTAAAAACACTCCTACAAAACCAAGACCCAAAACTATTACTACTTAAGGCTCAAATAATCCTGCCAGACCCTGACCGAACGAGACCCCAACATGTGACTATCAGCTGTACACAGGCTCTGATTACATATACCACCGCCATACAGGGGCCATATAGTGGTAGATACTAGTTGTATGTAGACTCTGCAGACATATATGTGATTACACTGCTGTTACATTTAGTAACTCACCAGAGACGTCTTTTCTGATCAGCGTCATTCACTTTCCCTTTTCTTCTCCATCCGGTTCACACCTTCATGCTGATTGCTCCTGGCCAATACTCGTCCCTGAGGATTTGGACAGACACAAATATCTTAGAATCCTCACATTTCCAGCAACTCCTTAATTTTAGGTATAGCAGTCCCCTCAGTTAGGTATATAGGGGCACTGAAGCAGTATATGGGGCCACAGGCAGGTAAAAGGGGCCACAGGCAGGTATATGGGGGCCACAGGCAGGAATATGGGGGCCACAGGCAGTATATGGGGGCACTGATGAGGCAGATATAGGGCACTGAGGCAGTATATAGGAGCACTGAGGCAGGTATATAAGAGCACTGAGTCAGTATATAGGGGCCACAGGCAGGTATAGGGGGCACATGCAGGAATAGGGGGCACAGGCAGTATATTGGGGGGCCCCAGGCAGGTATATAGGGTCATTGAGGCAGTATATGGGGCCACAGGCCGTATATGGGGGTACTGAGGCAGTATATAGGGGCCACAGGCAGGTATATGGGGCCAAAGGCAGTATATATAGGGGGCACAGGCAGTATATAGGGGCCAAAGGCAGTATATAGGGGAGGCAGTATATGGGGGCACTGAGGCAGTATATGGGGGCCACAAGCAGGTATATAAGGGCACTGAGGCAGTATATGGGGGCAATGAGGCATTATATGGGGGCCACAGGCAGGTATATGGGGGCACAGGCAGGAATATGGGGGCACAGGCAGGTATATGGGGGCACAGGCATCATATGGGGGCCACAGGCAGGATATGGAGGCCACAGGCAGGATATGGGGGCACAGGAGTAAATGGGGCACAGGCGTATATGGAGGTCACAGGCAGTATATGGGGGCCACAGGCAGATATAAAAGGGCACAGGCAGCATATGGGGCCACAGGCAGGTATAAAAGGGCACAGGCAGCATATGGGGCCACAGATTATAGGGGCACAGGTATATAGGGGCCACAGACAGGGATATGGGGGCCACAGGCAGCATATGGTGGTCACAGGCAGGGATATGGGGGCCACAGGCAGGCATTATAGGGGCACAGGCAGGGATAAAGGGGCCACAGGCAGGCATTATAAGGGCACAGGCAGTATATAGGGGCACTGAGGCAGGTAAACGCTATAAAAATAACAACATTAGTACTCATCTTAACTCCGCCGGCGAGCGCGCTCCGTCCTCTTCAGCCCGCGCTCCTCCAGCAGCTCTTTGGGCGCACGGCCTATGACGCGCTGTGCGCCCGAGGACAGGCAGCTGAGGCGCACGGGGCCGCGGTGGGTCCTCAGCGCTGTGAGGACCCGGCAGCCTCGCGGTGTAGGCCTGCGGTCCGACAACTGTCTGCGGGGCAGGGCGCTCGCTCTCTGCCCCGCAGAAGCCCTCAGCTGTGTGTGCGTCCAGCGGACGCACATGCAGCTGAAGAGCCAGTCGGTGCTCCAAGCCCAGCGCAGAGGCCTGGACCCCGGGAGACTCGGGGCACAGGGCACAGAGCCCCGAATAAAACAGCCTAGCGACGCCCCTGCCGCCGAGTATCGGATTTTACCGCCAACGCTCCGCACTGAGTGACTACTGCCGCCAATGCCTCGCTGAGCCCATGTGCCGCTACTTTCTTGGACCTGCGAAGCGGGTTTTTTACCGCGTGGACGCTTTGCTCCCGACCTCACACTGCTGCTATCCTGCTGACTCACGGCCACACGACCCACTTGCTGGCTGCACCGCTGCCTGACGCGCAAGCTGACTCCCTCTTCTCCTGACGATGATGAAGCCCTTGCCTCACCCCCGGCTCCCAAGTGGCGGTCGGCTACATCATCATCTATTTGTGTTTCATCGTCACTGCTGTCCCTCATCACCGTCTTGGTATGCAGAGGCTGACCCCTCACAACATGACCTCCCATGCCACTCTCAACATCTATACTTTGCCGCCTACTACTGCAAGAACAGGGATATTGGCCCCATTTCTTCGCTGCCAAGTAGCTGCTGACTGCCCTCCTCAAATTGTTCATCCTCGCTATATAGTGGCGCTGAGCCCAGACCACATAGTAGATCTCTGGCTGAGGGAACCGTATGGGACAGAGGCGGGTTGAGGACAGGTGAGGGCCGCTGACCCGCTCCCGGGCCATGCCAACTAAGGGTTGTGTCTGACGTTCCCACCGACTCTTGGCTGGGGTTGTCAGATGTCATCTGGGAGGAAGTGGATGACCTAGTCAACCAATCAAGAACCATTGGGTTGCTAGTCAGCACACGGCCGCTAGATGACAGCGGCAGTTGTGGCCTCACCGAGTGACCCCTGCTGCGACGTCCCCTTGCTGTGCTGTGACCTGTGCCTGCTCCAGGAATGTTTGTGCCACTGCCACTCGCATGTGAAGAGCCTGCCACCTCTCTGTCTGACATACTGTTTGTTCTAAAATGTACAGACACTGTTTGATGAAGATATCTGTATATGATAAATACACACCCTGTATTTGACTCCAAATGAACCCACTAAGAAGCTTGGGTAACCCTTGGATATAAATTGCGCTCCACAAATGGGCAGGAAAAATTTACTTGTATGTGCCGTTTAAAAACTCTGTGTATTTTACTGAATGTAAAGGCTTAATTAACCTTCGGATATGAATTATGCTACAGAATTTCTTCTGTGGCGGTGAAAAAGAAAGTTTCTTTTACTGAGTGCAACTGCAGAAAAATACTTAGTTAACCCCTGGATGTAAATTGCGCCAAAGAATTGAGCCACCACAAACTACTAGCTTTGTAGCGTGTTACAATGCAGTGTTTTTTACGCCACACAACAAGAGATAAAATTGTAATTAACCTTTGCTTGTGAATTAGGCTACAGGAAAAATGTATATATTTTGGCGGTGAAAATGACGGTTTCTTGGAGTCACCACAGCTGAAAAACAACGCTTAATAAAACCCCGGGAAATGTAAATTGCGCCAAATGCCACCACAAACTACAATTTTTTAGGGGTTTTTACAATGCGGTATTTTTTTACGCCACAAAACCCAAGAGATAAAATTGTAATTAACCTTTGCTTGTGAATTAGGCTACAGAAAAATATATATTTTTTAGGGAAAAAATGACGGTTTTTTCGAGTCACCCCAGCTGAAAAACAACGCTTAATTAACCCGGGATGAAAATTTTGCGCCAAAGAATTGAGCAGCCAAAAAGAAGTGGTATTTGTATTGTAAAAACACTGTTTGTTTAAATTAATACAACAGAACTGGCTTAGATCCACCTTGGATATTCAAATGTGCTGTAGCAGATATTATTTAAATTATATGCGCTGCAGTGGACGCACACTGGTTTTCAGATCCAATACCAAAAAAATCAGAAATTGAACGTTAAGAGAAGCATCTCTGAGACAAGCTGAGACACCCCACAAAAATCGCTGTATAAAATCAGTTCTTCAGTAACAATCAGCCGCGGCAGCACCTTCCCTGATCAGTACATGAGACGGTATGAGTCCCAGCGTCTCGCCGGACTTATATAGTCGTGACGTCACAGATCCGCCTGTCTTGATTGGCTTCATCTCTGCACATGTCATGTAGGCTATGCCCTTCTTCCTCCCAGAGTTCTTTGCCCCATGTAACGCCATGCCATTTTATCAATGAAAAGCACACTTCGTTCACCCGAAGTACTCCAAACTTTGACTTCGTTCAGAACCGAAGTTTTCCTGAAATTCTAAACGAATTCCACTTCGTTAGAATCAATTCGCCCATCTCTAATCATTATGCCAAAAAAAACAAGTTTTTTGTAATTCTTGCCTTTCATAGTAATGCAAGTGACTCATTTCCAGTAATATATAGCTTACGTTAGTTTCTGCACCTCTCATTGTAAATTATTAAACTGTGAAAGGTATGCCTGACGGTCGCTACCTTCTCATTTCTCACCTTTTTACCCACCCTGGAATATACAGGATATATATATATATATATATATATATAAAAATATTATAATATTAATACTATATATATATATATATAAAATATATAAAAATATATATATATATAATATTATATATATATAAAAAATATAGATAGATAGATAGATAGATAGATATAGATAGATAGAGAAGAAAAGAGAAGAGAGTAAAAAGGCGAGAAATGAGAAGGTTGAAACCAGAAGTTTACATACACTATATAAGAAGACACATATGCATGTTTTTCTTACTATCTGACATGAAATCGAATAAACCTTACCCATTTAAGGTCAATTAGGAACCAAAATTTTAGAAATTTGAAGGCATTTTTATTACTTTCTGCAAAGTCAGAAGTTTACATACATTTCATTAGTATTTGGTAGCATTGAGATTAAAATGTATGACTTTGGGGCCCTACCTACCACCTACCTACCTACCGCCTATCTACATACCTACCTGGGGCCTACCAACCTACCCACTTACCTAGGGGCCTGCCAACCTACCTAGATGGAGTTTACCACCTTACCTTTGTAGGGCCTACCAACCTATCTAACTGGGGACAACATACCTAACTGGGACCTACTGTACATACCTACCTGGGGTCTACTTACCTGGGATCTACCAACCTACCTATCCAAGCCTATAAACCTTCCTACATAGGGCCTACCTAACTACTTGGATCCCCATTCTACCTACCTTTCGCCTTGCCTGTCTACCTACATGGTGCCTTCCTGTGGCCTGTATGACTACCTACCTTGGGGGTCACACAACATACCTACCTACCTAGGTCCTTGCCTGTCTACCTATCTACCTACCTGGTGCCTTGGAAACCTAACTGGAGCCTTTCATATGTACCTACCTGGGGCCTTGCTTTTCTACTTAGCTAGGGCTTTAACTACCTACTGGGGTCTTACCACATAATGGGTGGCCTGTCTACCTAGCTTCCAAAATCAGAGAGGGGCAGGGGTTTGCCTACCTATCTTATAGCATGGTTTTGGCTAACTCATTTGAGACGTTACCTGCTTAATTGGGGCTACCTGTCCTAAAGGGGTGGGGGGGGATTTAGGGACTACTTATCTGTAGGGCCATATTTAGTATATGTGGTGTCCTTGGTACTGTTAGTCAAATGCCGATTAGTGTTTATTTTACAGGTTTGCTCTCTGGACTAAGTCGGGTCGTTGGGCTGGTTAGACCATAAACGTTATTTCTTGAATAAA
>JAODAL010022634.1:0-52500 GCA_025379985.1 Phyllomedusa bahiana
ATCATCAACTCATAGGACGGGGGGGTCCGGCCCAAAGGAAACGACCAAACCGACGGATTTAACGACGTCTGGGAAAGCGGAAAATTAAACCACTTTTAACACGGGGTCAACAATTTTCACAGGGCCGGGGAAGCCCGGGACCCCAGAAACTGGTTTCAGGTAAACAGATCCCCAACAACCTAATCATTTTACTTAACCCTATGACAAAATCCCCAAAACAGGAATTTTTTCAAAGGGCACACCATTCCCCCAGCTTTGGGGCAAAATACCTCCAGCTCTTTGCTGTTGAATTTACCTACCCTATCTTTCCCACTCCACGCTCAATGAAGCTTTGGTCAACATTCCTTTTGTTTTTTTTTTTCTCTCCATGAAATAAAACTTGTTTGGGACCATCCGAGGGCAAAGCTTTTGCAGAAAGTAAGCTTCCAGTTGGAAAATTTCCCCCCAATTTTATTTCTGCCTCAATCATAAAAATCCCATGTCCAGGAATCCCCCCCGTCAGCAAAAAACCAAGAAGGAAAAACCAAGGAATGGGAAAACGAGGGCCCCCCTGCAAGGGGAAAGAGAGAATAAGGACATGTAACAACCAAGACCAAGAAGCAAACCCACCAAAGGGTTGGGGCCATTTGGGGAAAAGGTCTTCTTGGGCCACCAAATTTCCCCTGAGACCTCTGGAAAAAAGGGAAAGGTTCTTACAACGTTAAATTGCCACAAAGACATCTCATGTATTCCCCTCATCTAGATCAGGGGCATTAAAAAAATTTTCCCCCCAAAAACCACATTAAACAAATTTCCCCCAAAAAACCCTTGGAAATACAACTAAAGGGGGTGGATAGGGGCAGGGCTGTGGAGTCGGAAGGGCGGGAGTCTGAGGGCCGGGGCCTATTTTGCAGGTTCGGAGTCGTCAAAAAAAAGGAAACCCACTCCCAAAAAAATAATAATTTGGGCCGTTTTTGTTCATGCAAAGGGGCAAAGGGAAAATTTGGGTTTCCCCCAGTTGACTGCTCCCATATCTTCACCTCATCCATGAGGGGGTGTAATTTGACATTGGGGGCACAAAGCCGGGTGCCCCAAAGGAAAAGATTCTGGGGCCCCATAGCAAACAGATTTTTTAGCAAAAAATTTTTCCCCCTGCTTTTAAAAATAGAAATCAACCTTTTATCAAAACTTTCGTTGGCCGAAACAATTCCCTTTTTACCCGGGGCATTATTTTAAAATGTTTCCCCCCGTGGGCCAACCCCCGCTTTAAAACCCCCAACCCAAGTTAGTGTAGAGAGGCCGTTTCTCCTAGCCTAGGTAAATGGCCTGAATCAGATGTAGGTCGCATATGCAAGATCTGCTGGAGGCAATACAATTTTCTCAGAACAAATTCAGAGACTCCACAAATGTTCCTGCAGTGTTTTTGATATTTTACAATTTTTTTTGTGTCCTGACAAGTCAATATCCGAATAAATAATTATTTACACGAAAGCAAAATGTAACAATGTTTTTGAACTTGTGACTTTCAGGCTCACATATCTCACCCTCCACTACAGCTTTGTACATGAGCTACTCGTTAGGTTTATTATAATACAGTCATCGTTCCGTATCTTATACATAAATTTGACTTGCAAGTATTTAGCATCTGCTTAGTTGTCTGCAGATTTCCTTCTGTAACTGCATTGTTTACTGTTTTGCTCCTAAAAATCAAAATTGTTAATTTCTATTATATTTTGTGTTAGTATTTGGGAAATCCTCTGTGCTACGTGATCAAGATTCAAGCATTCATTGTCTAAAATCTGATCCCACGGTTCCTCTTCTACAACATTCCCATGTTGGTGCAGACCTGGGACCGGATACAAATACAGGCCTTTTTCTTCAACTCTACCCACAAGAATTCAATAACCATTGTTACCCTTTTGGGCTGGATCAGTGTCTGGTTTCTACTACCTAAATAGCTTGATTATTGTATCTAGGGTGATACAGCCTATGGTACCATTTTACTACAGTAAAGTTTATCACTTAAAACATGCGCCGTGTTATGAGGGATCCGAAGTCGGAGGTTTTGGGAATTAAGGAGTCCTGTCGGGCTTTGGCTTGCCGACTTCACAACCCTGAATAGGGCGTCAGAGTCGGGACACAACAAACCACCCTGTCAGTTTCTGAACAGGACGGTGTGTGCCAGGTCAAGAGCTTGGCGCATGCCTGCCAAGCGCAGAGAAACCGCCCTTCTGTGCCCATACCTTGTCCCATCCCAGCTCGCTGGTCTAGCGCTTGTGGTCACCAAGTGATGTGTTGGGCCGGGATTCAGCCTGCAGACCTTAAAGGTTTTGAGGGAGTCTCCGATGCCAGGGCCGGACGACAGGTAGTCGACCGATAGGTCCTCCACTTCTTCTTAGACAGGAAGGGTAACACAGGCGGCGATAAAGGTGGGCTAAATTATTTTCCATAGGGGATGGGTGCACTATATGCACCTTATTTGCCTAGGCTATGGCACCAGACTACCTTGTCCCGGTCCAGTCCGATGGGTCTGCTTGAGCCGGTGTCACCCATCCTAATGTCCAAATGAGGAGATGGACTTCTCTGCCCAGCTTTCCCGAATTTCATCCCTTAACCCCTGGCACGATCATTTAAAGCTTCAATCCCGGCAGTACAAGAGTGATTGCCTGATTAAATCGACCACATGGCGGCGTTACACTATATAGGTGGTGATATCAACATGGACGTCAGAAATGGGGGTCAAGAAAACAAATCCGAGAAACTGGAAGAAACGTGCATGCCCGCACCTTCACCTTTCCAACCGACCATCACCATATATTTACACTTAATCTTTATATAGCGCCAACATATTCCGCAGCACATTACGACTTAAGGGGGCATTTGCACCACATTGATTGGCTGTAAACAAGTAGGTAAATTAAGATTAGCACCATATACATGCAGTTGCGATATTTGTCTTCATATCAGACTAGAGCAGATTTTATCTCCTGGTTGTGAGACACAAGCTAGCCTAAATTCCACCACCACTAGAAGGCCCTGGCTTGGCTGAGGACATCACTTTCCTGCTGTGTCTTAGCAGCACAGTACTGAATTTAGCTTTTTTTTTTTTTTTAAATTACTGACATTCCTAAGTCCCCTTTAGAGCTCGGTAGCCTTGTGCACTGCCCGTTTAGAGACCCCTCTTATCATCATGATCCACTAACAAGCTTAGCTACGAATAGAAGAGGCTTGATATATCAATTAATGCTGTAGAACCTGCCCACAGCCCCGAACATAAGCGGGAAGCCTGAAGCTGTAGAACCAACCTCACAGCCTGGGTAACAGGAAGCGGAACCTGAAGCCTGTAGCACCACCCAAAGCCTGAACAGGAAGCGAAGCCTGAAGCTATAGAACCGCCCCAGCCTGAACAAGAAGGAAGAACAGGAAGCTGTAAAACCGCCCACAGCCTGGACAGGTAAATGGGAGCCCAAAGCTGGCTGTGAAGAGCACGCTCCGGAATGGTGTGAATACTACCCTTTAACAGGAAGCCAGAAGTAAAAAACAGCAGGAAGGTAGGATTATATATTCTGACACCAATCACTAGAGGGGGTGGATAAAAGAACAGTCACTGAGAAATCTCTGTCAGGGGTAGCTAGTGATGTCGTGGCCGCCTCCGTCTGTTTAGTGGGCTGAAATGTGGGCCACAATGGACTACTCTGGTCAAGGGAGTCATAGTGTGCCAGTTTACAGGTGTACCCCCCATCCGTGTCATACAGCCAGTTTGCCCCCCACTGAGCTGTCTAGCCTTTATAAACCAACCCCAATTAGTCCCATAGCGCAGAATGCGCCCTCTATCAGTGCTGCACATGACAAATATTAGTACCCCAGTCCAGACCCCCACCCCCCATCCAGTGCTTCTTCATAAACATCCCTCCCCAATCAATCCCAGGTATCGCCAGATGCCCTCCACCATGGCTGCACACACCCCCTATTAGATTTGGCGGGTTTGGTAGACCGCAAACTTAAAGGCTTATATAACTCAGCAGTCGGAATACACAATTAGACTGTGAAAGTCAAAAACAGAGGTGGCCTGGCTATCAATGTAATATAATACTTTAAAATAAATGATCAAAACAAAAAGGGTAAAGGAGCCACCTAGAGCTGCTGTGCATGTTTAATTATAGAGCACCAATAGCCGTAATACGGACATGAGTTTACTCTCACTCCGAAGCCAAAAAACTGGCAGCGGGAACCGAATCATCCAGCAGTAAGAACCAAGAAAAAAACGGTAACCGATGACATGTTTCTTTAATTAAGGTTTTTAAAAAAGTGATTTTTTTATTCCAATTAAAACAATAACTAGGAGGGTGTGTAACACTTTTGGTTCCATTATAAAAAAAAAAACATAAACCTTGGACGCGTTTCGCGCCTAGCCAGCACAACTTCGGATAAAAAAAAAAAAAAAAAAAGTGTTACAAAGACCAAGAGATACATCCAATTTAAAGTATAAAGTGCGGGTTCTAAATTGGACGCACAATGTAGCACAATCGTTCCGCAAAGTTACAAATTACATACATCTAAATCCAGACGATAAAATAGCCCATCACAGAGGCGCATGATAATTTAAAAAGCTAGGCCTTATAATAAATCCAATATAATTAAAAAAGAAACGGATTGGATAAGAAAGTGCGTATGGGAGAATGTGATTTAAACCATAGAAAAGGGAGCTTCTTTAGCGCCATATGAAGGTCAAGTGGAATAAACTAGCCAATTCAGCTGAGGGGAAATATTTCGAAAGGTGATTGGACAAAAAGCACGGTAGAAAAAAACAAAGTATCCAATAGGGAGCGAGCTAAACCAACCCGTCTACCCTATAATAAGTGCGGGAACGTATAAAGATAAGTCACATGAGAGCGTGATAGGTGCGCTCAGCCTGTGTGCCAGATTATTATACTTCCTGAAGTGTATAGTGATTTTGTGTTTCTAAAGGGAGATATTAATGGGTATGAAGGCATCTCCACTAGTGTCATAAAGCACCTTATGATTGAACATTTTCAGGCGATATCGATCCAGTATCTCATGTTTTGGTAACTGTTGAAACTTATTCGGATACATCACTTATGATATTTTATCTGATAGGAAATAGTACCAATACTGGAAAAAATTAGATACTTGCAGGATTAGGCTACACCGATCTCGAATATCTAGTATATCAACAGTCATACCAGGATTAGATACACCATCTCGGAATATTATAGCATCACACATACCAGGATTAATCCACCCTCATCGGTATATATAATGTATCACACATACCAGGGTTAGATAAACCCTTCGCGAATATATAGTATCAAACACATATCATGATTAGATCCACGCTACGCGAATATATGTATCACTCATATCAGAATTAGGATGAACACCACCTCTCTGAATATTATATAATCACACATTCCAGGATTAGATCCCACCCCTCTCGAATATATATTAACAAACACATACCCCAGGATTAGTTTACACCCTCTCTCGGAATATATAGTATCACACATACCAGATTAGATACACCCTCTCGGAAGTATTAGTATCACACATTACCGAGGTATTAGATCCACCTTCGCGGAATATATAGATCACATCATATCAGGATTACGATACACCATCTCGGGAATAGTATAGTATCACACATACCAGGATTAGATACACCATCTCGTTAAAGTATAGTATCACACATACAGAGATTAGATACACCCCTCTTCAGATATTATAGAATCACACATACCAGATTTAGATACACCCTCTCGGATATATAGTATCCACACATTCCAACAGGATTAGATACACCATCCGTTATATATGAGATCACACCTACCAGATAGAATACACCCCTCTCTGAATATATAGTATCACACATACTAGTCCTTTTTGGAAGCGGTCACGAGGCAAGTTTTTTCTGCAGTGCAAAGTGGGACCCAGCCAATTTGAGAAGGAAGGATGGGGGGGGCCGATTCAATTTGCAGAGCACCCCCCAATTTAGGATACATCCTAGTCACAGGATGCTAAATACACTCAAGGTTTATTTAGTGACGCGATTCATGTATTTTCCACACGTGGGGGGTAGGAGTGCTTGTAATTCAGGGTGCCCCCAGCATGGTGGCTGAGAGGGGGCCCCATCACCCCCAGAAGATGGCCGAATAGACTGAATTACAGGACAACAGCTTTGTTCCCCATGCCTGGCTTCACGCAGAGGCTCCTGTTCAGACTTGTAGCCTTGTCCTGCTCAGGCAGATATTGTAGACACTATTATTAAGGGCTTATGCACATGGCGGGGCCTGTACAAGGAGGCCCTATGTCTGCGCGCGGAAGTATGGCGCCAGGTCCTGGAAATATCCCGCCTCCCGGAGACCATACGGAACAGTATGGACCTATAGACTTCTATCAGTGCTGTATAACACAGAGTGGATATGTGGTCACATATATGAGGCCGTGATTGGAGCCTAGGTACAGCGCCATATTCCGCATCTAGAGGAAAACATGAAATAGTAAACGATCATAGAATTGCATTGGTTACCTATAACAGAGAGTAGCATGATGGTATCCTATATATGTGGCCATATCTGCACTCTCTATAACACCGCCCCGATACAAGTCTATGGGCTCAAATAAGGCCGTGTTCAGATTACACATGAGCCTCCACACAGCGCCATATTCATATCCTGCTTCTTGGGCTATGTTCACACGGCTTATTTTGGGACGGATTTCAGTCCGTAATTCGCGCCGTACTGCGCTCAAATACGGCTGAAATCCGTCCCAGTCATTACAGTAATCCACAGTTTTCAGAGAAAGTGACATGTCAATTATCACGGCGGGATACGCGCTGTGGATAATGAATGTCTATGGGGTCGGCGGGCTGCCCCTCCCCCCCCCACGCCGTAATTGCGGGCAATATCCATCCCCGCAATTACACCGTGGATAAGCCGTGTGAACATAGCCTAAGAGACAAACTGAAATAGTATGTGCCCATAGACTTGTATTAAAGAGAGTGTATATATGGCTGCAGGTACGAGGCCTACTGCTAAAATACAGGTCGTGTTCACATTACATTCAGGCCTCTGTACAACATCAGCGTCTAGAAATATCCTGCTTATAAGCCTATATTATAGGGGACAATACAGGCCACATATCACAGAACCCAAAAAAACCCCCCTAATATATAAAATATCTAAACTTTTATTATATACCCATTACAAATCTTAAACTAAAAATACCCTTTTTACCGATCAATATTCAAAAATCTATATACAACAGATCATTCATATAGGGCATATATAATACGTTAAAGGTGTATTGCTCACGATACTTGTTCACCTCTTCCAAATTCATGAAATAACAATTTTGTCCTGAAAATGAGTAAGATAAGGAGAACTACCAAGATATAGCCCCAATGAATCGTCCCAATAAAGCCCTATTATGGCCACCAGGAAATACCCATCGGGGTATTCGCCCTGATAAGAGCGGCCCCAAGTCTCCACAAACAAATCTGCTCGGTTTTGACGGCAGCAGAAACATCCGGCACAATCAGTTTTTGGACACAAAAACAGACCAATTTTTTGCCGGTTTTCAGGCCATTGACAGTGTATTAATGAAAAAATTTGAACGTCTTGTGACACATACATAAACGTATGTATGTATGTATGTATGTGTCACAAGAAGTTCACATTTTTTCATTAAAGGGGTGTTATAGTTTCATTAAATGGTCTTCAGAATAAGGGGACAGTGAAAACAAGCAACTTTGCAATTGGATGTCATTAGCAAAGCTGCCTTGTTTCTCACAGTGTCCCTTATCTTGTGTTTTTATTTACACTGATATCCAGTGTGGGTCTTAATCCCTCCTGATCCCTTCCCTTTGAAATTTCACAGCTGAGAGCTCATTTACATTCTGTACAGCCCGCTGGGCGATTCAGGGGCTGTACAGAAATGACTCCGGAGTTGGGGGCCGTAGCATTTTTCTGTCTCCACACCTAGCAGAAACAGACTTCAGCAGATTGTACAATGAGAAAACATGACATTTTTTGTCCCTGTGCCTAACCTCTCCTGCATACACGCAGATCTGTGCCGTTCTTAGAAAGCTGTAATACATCTCCAGCTGTGAGAGATCAGTGCTCAATTAGATTGAATGCAGCCTGTGGTATGTATACAGCTCTTATAAAATAAGACTGATAGGGAGAGGACAGTGACATGTGGACTCAGAAGGGAAAGGGGGGGGGTCTCAGGCCAGCAGTGAAGGGGGGGGATGATGTCACCCAGCTGGGGGGGGGGGGGGTCTCGGGCCAGCAGGGAAGGGGGGATGAATGTCACCCAGCTGGGAGGGGGTCTTCACAGATTTAAAGATAGCCCCCCCCCCGCCCCCCCCCCCCCCCCCCCCCCCCCCCCCCCCCCCCCCCCCCCCCCCCCCCCCTAAGATAGTGTGACTCAGCCGAAGTAAGGAAGCGACACATCCCCTTTAATACATACACACAGTCCCCAGGTTATGAACAGAATAGGGACTATAGTAATTCCAGAACAAAGGATTTTTTTTACTTTCGGATGGTGCAGGGAAGGGTTTTTATATTTGTTTTGCTGTCTGTGCCCCTGTTAAGAAGATTTCATCTCTCGTGCTGCTGTGGTGTGCTGGGACTTATTCCACAGCTACTATCTGTTGTGGAACATGGAACTAAAAGTGCCAGCATGCCCCGTAAGGCCGTGTTCACACGGCTTATTCCCGACGGATTTGTGCGCCGTATTGAGCTCACAAATCCGCCGTGAATAAGGGGCGGGACGGGGCGGGCCGGAGCGCGGCGGGGGCGCCGCTCCCCAGCCCCATAGACAATGCATTATCTACGGCGCGTCCGCGCCGTAAATAATGTGCATGTCACTTTCTCCCCCCCGCGCGGATTCGCTAAACGGGGGAGGACGACGGATTCCACTGTTCTCTATGAGAGCTGTGGATTACCGCAATTGCTGCCGCGGATTGGCGCCGTACTGCAGCGCAAATCCGGCGCGCAGTACGGCGCCAATTCGCGGCAGAATAAGCCGTGTGAACGAGACCTAAGTCTCCGTTTGTAACTAGAGGACAGATGTAAGTCGGGGACTGCAAAATATATATATATTGCAGTCCCCGACTTACATCTGTCCTCTAGTTATAGAATATATAATATCACACATACCAGGATTAGATACACCGTCTGGGAATACATAGTATCACACATACCAGGATTAGATACACCGTCTGGGAATACATAGTATCACACATACCAGGATTAGATACACCGTCTGGGAAACTACAATTAGTAATCAATCATACCAGGATTAGATTACAACCGTCTGGGAATACATAAGTAATTCACAACATACCAGGATTTATGATACCAACCTAATCGTCGGGAATATATAAATATAACACATACCAGGATTTGTTACACTAGCTCATTATACAGTATTGCATGGCTTCTCTGGTCCTATGAAACCGATAGTCTAAATATAGTCTAAAAATCCATAATATATATATATATAACGGATTGTGTGGGACCTATAGTAACTAGGGGACAGATGCAAGTCGGGGACTGCAATATATATATTTTATGGATTGTGTGGGACCTATAGTGCATCATTCCTCACTTGCCCAAAACAATCATACAAAACCGTTTACTCACTTTCTGCCAGTTCCCATTGACTTCTATGTTAACTTGCTGTGCAAGAAGATTGAACGTGTTTTTTCGGACTGCGGGTGGCCTAAAAAAAAAAAAAAACGTCCGGCAGTAAGTCTGTTCAGTGTGAACGAATTTTCTATTAAAGTCTATGGGATGCATCGCTTGTTGGCTTTCAGACGGTTTCTAAATCCGCAAACTGCCCCCAAAAAACGTGCCGTGTAGACGGGCCCTTACTATTCAAATGCAGCCGTGCTCACATTATATTTGGGCCTCTGTGCCACATCCCATTCTAGAAATATCCTGCTTATAAGCCTATATTATAGGGGACAATACAGGACACATGGGCCCATAGACTTGCGTTGGAACTGTATTAGAGTAGATACAGGCAGTCCCCGGGTTACGAATGGGATAGGGACTGTAAATTTGTTCTTAAGTTGAATTTATATGTAAGTCGGAACAGGTAGATTTATTAAATGTAACTCCAGCACAAAAGTTTCTTAGCTTTGGACAGTGCAGGGAATTTGTTTTACCGTCTGTGGCCCTGTTAAGAAGATTTCACCTCATGTGCTGCTGTGGCGTGCTGGTACTTGTCGTTCCACAGCTACTATCTGCTGTGGAACATTGAACTACAAGTGCCAGCATGCCACATAAGTCTCCGTTTGCAACTAGGGGACAGATTTAAGTCAGGGTCTACTGCTAAAATAAGGCCATGTTCACATTACAGTTTGGCCTCCATTGCAGGCAATGAGTACCATAGTTTATATTGTGGTGCAGCCAAAGGCAATGGTAGCACAAGGATCGTCTATCTTGGAGTATATTAGCGCTACTTCCCGTTCACCAACACTTCACATTGCATTTCTATGTATTAGTCATTCGGACAGTGTAATCTATGGCCTACAATGGAGGGCAAAAAAGGAGCCCATACGCAGACGCTATTTACCCAACACAAATACACGAGCGCACACGTCTCCTTCCCTTCAGGCAGGGTAATAGGCCCTGTTCACACCTCGTTGCTATAAGCTTCTCAGCACCTGTTTTTTCAGCCTGGCCTGCTTCTTGTAGACACAAGTGCTAAGAACCTGTCATATTGATAACTCTTTTATACGATAGATCAGTCACAGCTCCATAGTTTGTTGTACGGGGGGGGGGGGGGGGGACAAGGATGTTGAACAGAATTTACTTTTAAAGGGGTTGTCTCACTACAGGGATCGCTGCTTTTTATGTTAAAGAGCTTGCAAAAACAAGTCACTTTGAAATATATGACCATTACCAGTGTCCTACCTATTCCTAGATATCCCCTCTTGTATGGGCTGCATCAGCTCCTCAGGTCGCTATAGCTACAGACCTGTTCTCTCTCTCCTGATAGGCTGCCAGCACTGGTCACTATAGCTACAGACCTGTTCTCTCTCTCCTGATAGGCTGCCAGCACTGGTTGCTATAGCTACAGACTTGTTCGATCCCTTCTGATAGGCTGCCAGCACTGGTTGCTATAGCTACAGACCTGTTCTCTCTCTCTTCTGATAGGCTGCCAGCACTGGTTGCTATAGCTACAGACCTGGCTTCTACTGCAGCCTAGTGGAAGCCAGTAAACAGGCCCCTGAATTCAAAATGAAACCAAGATAACAGGACTGAGGTGAGATGAATCAATGGAGTGAGACAACCCCTTTAATGATGGTAGGATTTAATTTCTTGGGAGTACTCAGAGCCCAGTGTCTGGATAATGGACCTGCATGGTTATTCCCTATAGGGGGCGGCAATCTCTGCTCTATTAAAAAAAAAAAAAAAAAAATTCACACAAATAGCTGACAATCCCATAATTAACCTCCTCTCCCCCAAAAGAAAACATAATAACAGACCGAATCCTTAATGATCATGAACAATCCAGAAAATAGCCATCAGCACAAGTACATGGCGCAAAAATAATTGAGACAAAATGTGTAACAAGCCACTGCCGAAACAAACGTCAAGCAATAGGGAGGAAGACGATGGCCACTTGGCTGAAGGAGTATGGGGAACGACCGCAATGAGGTCTTGGGGTCTGTTCACACTGCTTCATTTTCAGCGTCAAAACCTCGCCTGAAAACAGCCTCCGTGCAGAACTTTTCAGATGAGGTTTTGATCAGATTTTTGACAAGACCCTCCCCCCCCCAGAAACACACATAGGGCTTGTTCACACGGCGTTTTTGATTCTGTGGTGGATCCAAAATAAATCCAACACGTATCCAATACGCAGCTGTGTGTTTGGCTGCAGCAGGGTCGCACCCTATATTTTATTATAGGGCTCCTGCTGCGTCTTTCGGACCAAGAATTGACTTGGCAATTCCTGGAACGGATCCAAAAGATGCAGTGAGACAGCACCAGAGATCACTCGTCTGAACGCCGATGCGCGTCTCATATTAAAAGCAATGTAAAATCACACTGCTATTTGTTAGAGATGCGTTTGGATCCATTTGGGGACCGACAGATGGATCCAAACACGCAGCTCAAAAGCGTATGTTAGGGTATGTTCACACGGCGGAATTTCGGCCCGCATTTTGCCGCTTATTTGCGCTCTAATACGGACGAGAAGTGCGTCGAAATGACGATAATCCATAGCTCACATAGAGAACTATGGATGACGCCTCCTCTCCCCGCTCGTACAATACGCCGCGGGGGAGATAAGTGACATGTCAATTACTTGTGGTGAATACGCGCCGCGAGTAATGAATGTCAATGGGGTGGGCGGGCTGCCTCCCCCCACGCCACGGGAGTACGCGCGTATGTGCACAAGCTCCCGAAAGACACGATGTACTGCGGCGCCTACTGTACGCACTACAGTATATTGTGTGAACATACCAAAACTGCGCCAAGGCTCTGAAGCTCTCCATTGATTCCTATGGGAATGGTCAGCGTTGAATCCGCTTCGGGAATGGACGTGACACTTTCAGCGCCCAAAACCCGCGTCGTGTGTGAACTACAACACTGTTTACATACGAATCAATGGAAATTAACTGAGGCGCTTGAGGCTCTTTTTAATGCCGTTTTGGGAAAGGACGTTCTCTGAAAAAAAAAACAAAAACAAAAAAACAGCTGCGTGAACTTGCCCTAGCAGTAGGGGACTTATGGCGCCCACAAAAATCTATGGGCCCAGACTGTGTCACCTGTTTCCAAATAGACTCATAGGGCTCGTCCCCACGTCAGGGTGTTCAGTCAGATTTAGGGCCACATGTATGAAAACTGATGGTAACCTATGGGCAAAAAAGTGAGTTTTAGACCTAAACAGTTTTCGTACATGTGGCCCTTAGAGATGGTTTTCGGCTGGAACATGAACATATGAATGGACACTGCTCGAATCTGCAAACTAAACAATAAAAAAAAAACACAAAAAAAAAAAAAACACCCACAACAAAAAACAAAACCACAGACCAGATACGGGTCAGAAAATCCAACCGGTATTTTGTCATTGACGTGTGACGGCCCCCATATTGTCCACTATAATCAATAAAGATGCCAGACATACTCCAACATGAGACAGCCCAGTCGTAACCCCTTCTTATACATCACATTCTCCTCACCCCGATTTTAATTTTTTTTCTCTTAAATTCCCCCCCCTCCCCAAATATAAAATAAATAAAAGTCACATGAGTTTCTAATTAGCTAATTTTTTTTCGGTCACCACATTGATAAATTGGGTTGTGGATAAATACAGGGATACCCAGTTATCCGCTGGGGTTACGTTCCAGAAAGGTGTGATGGATAAGGCTATGTTCACACGGCTTATTTTGGGACGTATCTCCCGCCGTACTGCGCGAATTACGGGCTGAAATACGTCCCAGTCATTACGGTAATGCACAGTTCTCAGAGAACTATGGATTACGGCGAGCGGGGAGAAAAGTGACAGGTCAATTATTCACGGCGTATACGCACCGTGAATAATGAATGTCTATGGGGCCGGCGGGCTGCCGACCGCCCCGCCCACACGGCGTAATTGTGGGGCGAAGTACGTCCCGCAATTAAGCCGTGTGAACATAGCCTTAGGCCATGTTCACACGGCTTAAAATGGGCCGTATTTCGGTCCGTAATTACGTGCCGAAGTGCGCCAATTACGGGCCGAAAACGGTCCATTCATTACGGTAATTCACAGTTCTCATAGAGAACTATGGATTACGTCTCCTTTCCCCGCCCGGCAGGGAGATAATTGACATGTGTATTACCAGCGGCGTATACGCGCCGCTCGCTGTGTTTGTCTATGGGCCGGCGACGGGCCGGCCCCCCGCTCACTCCCCCGCTCCCGCCCACACGGCGTAATTACATCCTGCAAATACACCGTGTGAACATGGCCTTACAAGGCAGAAGAAAGTACAGTGTAATATAATAATGTGACGAGGCATAAAGAACACTAAGCGGGATACAGTAAAAGAGGATGGGGTCTTACGGCACCGACTAAAACAGCTACAGTGAATAAGGGACGGCTGCACTCACGGATATTGAATGTGAAGCGAAATGACGGATAACAAGTTTTTTTTTTGCAACATTGATGGTGATGTATTTGTGAAATGATGGAAAATGGGGCATTAATGTATATCAGGCATCCTCAAACTGCGCCCGTCCAGCTGTTGGGAAACTACAACTCCCATCATGCATTTATATAATCTATAACAGTGGGAATGATGGGAGTTTTAGTTTCCCAACAGATGGAGGGCCGCAGTGTATATAATACTATAAATACACACAAATAAATAAAATTTATTAAAAAATATAAAATCAGAGATCGTGATTTTTGGCACTAAAAAAAAAACAAAAACAAAAAAAAACACCCAAACACACACCACACTTTGTGCAAGGCATTTTTTGCATGGAAAATCCGCTCCTCATTGTTTCCTATGGGGATTTTACTCAAGTAAAACTCCCCAAGAGCGGACAAGGCATTGAACTTACACAAGTAAAACTCTCCCCACATACTTGAATAAAATCTGCATTGTGTGAATAGGCGCGGATTTTACACTGGAACAAATGGAAGGTGTAGCACACGCTTTTTATTTTACACCTATTCAGGTTGTTTTTGGTAATAAATGTGAACCCCCCCAAAAAAAACCCCACAAAAATCGTGAGGTATATGTTATATATATATATATATACACACACACACATACACTACACAATGTTACTATAAGAATAATATTACCCATATCCAATGCTGAACACCGTACAGCTAGAAAAAAGAAAAATGGAAGAATTTAGAATTTAATGATCAGACTTCAACATTTTTTAAAAGAGTCAATCTAACGTATGGGCGCCAAAAAACGAGACAGGGAATGCATTGTGGTTTAGAGAACCTCGCTCTGCCAGACACAACAGTGTGGGATTAGTTACAGGAGGACACACGTCATCTCTATTAAAATTATAATCGTTCAAATGTGGCGCCCGAACCCTGGAGCCGTGTAACGAGCCAGCAAATAAACCCAGATGCCAGCAAGATCCTACTAACGCTGCGAGGGCCCAGTCCGCCCTCTGTGTAGTAGTTCAGCCACCATTACACAGCAAGAGCCCTGCTCACAGGCCCTCTCCGAAAATTTGGGAAACTACCTACATTTAAAAAAAAATATTTTTATGCAAGTAAAGAGATTTTTTTATTTATTTATTTATTTTTTTTTTTTTTACAGATTAAGGTTTTCTAAGGAAGCACATTAAATATTTAATCCCCCCCTCCCCAAAAAAAAGAACCCAAACAAACCACAAACACACACTACAAGGTCCTGAGATCAAAGCGGTTAAAGCTAAATAAAACATTAGTAAAAAGGGAAAAAAAAATGACAGTCCCAATGCTGAATTAATATAGCATCTAAATAAAATATTAGCAAAATAATTTTTTTCTAGAAATTATATCGTGTATACACACCCCATGTCCTGAAACATGACTGATAAATCAAGTTTTTGGAAATCGATAATTACGCGCAAACAAAAAAAAAAAAAAAATATATAAAAAAGCCCTCGAATCAAGTGTCAAAAACCTACTAAAATATTTACTAACCCTAACAGAATAAAAAACCCACAAAAACTTACAACACTATAAACAAGGATATGAAACAACAAGGTAGGTTTATTTACACACACACATATATATATATATATATATATACATATATATATATATATACACATACATACATACATACATACACACCCCATTAGGGTATATTCACACGGCTTATTTTTTCATGCAATTGCACACGTATACCGCAGCGTATTGCGCCTTAGGGTATGTTCACACGATGCACTGCGGCGCATACAGTAGGGGGGTAGCCCGCCGGCCCCATAGACATTCATTACTCGCACTGCGCATTCGCCGCGAATAATTGATATGTCTCTTACCTCTCCGCACATACAATACGATCATATCGTACGCGCGACGAGGCGTAATCTATAGTTCTCTATGAGAGCTATGGATTACCGTAATTATGGGGCACATTCCCCCGCGTATTAAGCGCAGTACGCCGCGAAATACGCCCCAAAATAAGTTGTGTGAACATAGCCTTATATGTGGCGAAATGCGCGTCACAATTACAGTTATTCATAGAGCGCTATGGATTACGTGTCGTCTCCCCCATCGATCGTATTGTCACTTCTCCCCCCGTGTGTACATGTCAATCGTTAGTGGGGAACACACTCCGCGAGTAATGCATGTCAATGGGGCCGGCGCTCGGCTGCCCCTCCACCCCCGTGCTTCGGAATTACACGCTGATCAGCGCATGGTTCCAGAACACCCGGTGTATTGCGGCGCGTACTATACGCCGTGTGAACATCCCGCTGGGGTTACGTTCCAGAAAAGTGTGATGGGTAATGAAACGACGGATAGCGAGGCAGAAAAAAAAGGAAGTGTACAGAATAATGTAACGAGGCATAAAGACCATTGTGAGCCGGATACGGTAAATGAGGATGGGGCTCTACGGCACCAAAGATGGCTGCACTCACAGATATTGAATGTGAAGCGACGGATAACGAGGTTTTCTGCAACACTGATGGTGATGTAACCGTGAAATGACGGAGACCGAAGCGATGGAAAATGGGGCATTAAAATAAATATATATATACACACACACACACACACACACAGTTCTGGACACGGAGCGATGTCATCGGCGGTCGCATGCCGCCAGATTCCCATTGCAGCCACGATTACGCATCCTCATTAGGGTGGGATCACAAGCTGCGGGGTGACCGCTCCACAATCGGATCCGCAACCAGTGCGTCCGATGCGTCTCAGAGAAAACAATTCCTTGCACCAAATAAAAATCCACGCAATAACCGAATGCAATATGAATTTTAGCAGCTCTGCCATTGACTTACCGACCCGTCCAGAGCAGAGGCTCGTATGGCGATATCGTACCAAATAGGGTCACATCTATGACCGCATTAAAGGGGCCATGCAATGCAATACTCACCTTATAGCGCAGCCATCGCCTATACGTCCACACGCACCGGCATCTACCCATACACACAGAGGTCCCATGCTGCCGCCTGCTCCGCGCCGCTCACTCTGCCTCCCAGACATAGGGAAATCCCTTTATAACCTGACACTTGCGTCATCTCACCACTACTCCCGTGATTGCAGCATAGGAGGGCGGGAGTATACCGTATTTACAGGAATATACGCCCCCACTTTCTGTACTTCTCTTATTACATTGTATTACGTATACTATTGTATTCTATAGAGTTACGACAGCACGGGCGCAACTATAGCCATAGCAGGGGAGGGCAAAGACATTGCTCCTTTTTGCAGGGATTAAGAAGTTAGCGCCGATCTACTACCTAGCTCTACAATGCGAGTTCTCCGATGTATGTTCACACGGGCACATTTTTGCGCGCATTTTGTGTCGTATTTGAGCTCTATGTTCACACGGCTTAATTGCGGGACGTATTTACGCCCCGCGATTACGCCATGGGGGGGGGAGCGGGGGGCCGGCACCTCGCCGGCCCATAGACTTGCATTACCAGCGGCACGTATACGCCGCTGGTAATTCACATGTCACTTATCTCCCCCCGCGGCGTATTCGCCGAGCAGGGAGAGGAGACGTAATCCATGGTTCTCTATGAGAACTGTGCATTACCGTAATGAATGGGATGGATTTCAGCCGTATTGGAGCACAAATACGGCGCGCAATACAGCTGAAAGCTGTCCCAGAAATAGCCGTGTGAACGAGCCCTAATACGGACGAGATGCGCGCCGAAATTACGGTAATCCATAGTTCCCAGAGGACTATGGATTACGATCGTATTGTACGAGCGGGGAGATAATCGACATGTCAATTACTTGCGGAGATTACGCGCCACAAGTAATGCATGTCTATGAGGCCGCCAGGCTGCCGGTCCCCTTGCGCCGTAGTATGCGCTGATCAGCGCGACTCCCAAATCGCCAGCCGTAAGTGCGAGGCGTACTGTACACATGTTCACACCGTGTGTTGGATCCGTTTTTCATGTAATTGAAAACTGTATCCAAAAAACGCATCTGCAGCCTGCTGGCCCTATAGACATTCATTACTCCGCGTGCGTATATCCGCCGCGAAAAATTGGACATGTCCACTTCATTCTCCCTGCGCGTACAATACGATCGTATTGTGCGAGCAGGGAGAGGAGACGTAATCCATAGATCTCTATGAGAACTGTGGATTACAGTAATGTCCGGGACGTATTCCAGCCGTAATTTGCGCACTCCGGCGCGTAATTACGGCCTGAAGTACGTCCCATTTTAAGCCGTGTGAAGATAGCCTTACAGTAAAAACATTCTATAGTCTCCAAAAGAATTTTTTTTTCCTGCTGGTCGTTTTTAGTCACGTTTATGAGCTGTTTTTTGACATGCACTAGAAAAAAAAAAAAAATGTATAATCTTTTTTAGGATTTGGGTTTCAGTGAGTTTTTTTGTCCAATGCAATGTAGACATAGCGTAAGGGTATGTTCACACGACATATTGCGGCACCTACACGCGGCAATGCGCCAGGTGTTTTAGAAGTACGTGCTGGCTAAAGACAGGCGTAATTAAAAACTCTATGAATTACCGTGGGGCGCATTTGGGCCATGTTGAAGCACAATTACATGTGACGAAATACACCCCGCAATTATGCTATGGGTATGTTCACACGGCGTATAGTACGCGACGCAATATGCCGTGTGTTTGGGAACCATGCGCTGATCAGCACGTAATTCTTAAGCATGGGGGGCGGTTGGGTGCCCCCCATAGACTTGCATTGTCAGCAGCGCTTCAATTCTCCCCCCGCACGTACAATACGATCGTATTGTACGAGTGGGGAGAGGAGGCGTAATCCATAGCTCTCTATGAGAGCTATGGATTACCGTAGTTGCGGCGCGCATTTCGCCGCATATAAAGCGCAATACCTGGCAAAATGTGTGTGCATTTACGCACACAAACACGCCATGTGAATCTATGTATCTATGTCTCCCCTGCACAGAAATACAATCGTATTCTAAAACCGCCGCAAATACCATGGTCCAGGCAGCCCATAGACTTTAACAGAAAGAACGAGCTGCAGTCTACACAGGTCAATTTTCTCTGCTCGTCATCTGCCGCCATCAGAAATTTCAGGGCCCCATACAGCTGAAGCGTCTGGGCCCCTCTTCCCCATAAACCCCACTTACAGCGGGCCCACTTCATTCTCCGGGCCCCGTACAGCAGTACCCTCTGTACTGCCCTTACGGCGGCCCTGGGCGCCAGAATAGACTGCATTGGACAAAATAAAGAAAAAAAAAAAAGTCAAAAGTCGGCCATTTTTTTGCGCAAGACGTGACAAAAACCACATTCCTGCATCAAACAAAAACCAAAAGGTAGTTTCTTGTTTTTTTTGCCATCGGCCCATACATTGTATTGTATGTGAAGACGATGAAAAAAAAAAATTTAAAGCGCCGGCATATCATATAATATGTTGTATAATCTGCTGGCGCCAAAAGACGAGCAGAGGAAAAACTATACGTCGTTTTATTCTACTGAAGTCTATGGACCGGCTAAACAATTGTATTTTCGGTGGTTTTAGAATATTAAAACCACCAAAAATACGACCGTTTTTTCTGTGCAGTGGAGCCTTACACACCGGTGCTTTGAATTGTTTTTTCGTCGTCCTCCCATACAATTAATTGTATGGGCCAATGTAAAAAAAAAAAAAAAAAAAAACCACGAGAAGGGACCGTGGCTTTTGCAAATACAGTGGTCGTGCATCAGAAAGGAAAAAAAAGTCAACTTCAACCGTTTTTTGTCCAATGCGGTTTAGCATAAAGGTTTGTTTGCGTGAAATGCGTCAGCGGGTATTGCACCCTGTGTTTCATGTTGTACTTTTATGGATATTCACTGAGTGGACTTTAATGGAAGCTGGCACATTTTTTTTTTTCTCGAGTACTTTACAAGTGGTCACTGTGCCTTCTATCGATCAGGTGAAATAGTGCACGTCTCTGATATATGGCGGTATAAGTTATTCCTGACATTTCAGTGTATTCTTATTAGGTTCCCATCTTAATTTTGCTATGGGGGGAATCTATGAATTCTGGTTACGCCCCTGGATGGCAGCTTTGGGAAATGAAACATTTTAGTCTCTAAAAATACCCACTGCAGAAAAGCAGACGGAGGTTTTCATTTTACAAGTTTGCTTGTGTAGATTTTGCAAAATTCCTTATAAAAGGAGTCAGCTTTTTTTTTTTATTTTTTTTTTTTAATCAAAACATTTGCATCTATATTTTTTTTTCAAATTCAAAAAGACGTTTGAGAAATGGAGGCAGCAGAATTTAAAAGCCAAAACAAACAGCAGTCACAGAACGTAACATATGGATGACAAGCTGTGTAGTCGTATTTAAAATGAGTCGGATGCAGTAGAGCCCACTAGGCGAGTTGCAACAAGGAAGCGTCATAAAAATTAGAGGAGTGTAACATCTGTCGTCTGCCGCGGTGGTCTGCAAACTGCGGCTCTCCAGCTGTTGGGAAACTACAACTCCCATCATACCCACTTATATAGATTATATAAAAGCATGATGGGTGTTGTAGTTTCTTTTTTTTTTTTTTTTTTTTAAACAATTGTTATTGACACCAAGGAAATATATAAAAACATAAATGTTGCAAATTAGATACATTCAGTGTCAGTTTTACATATTCAACCCCTAACAAAAAACAAACTTCCTCCCTCTCCCACCCTCTGCACTTACAGGATGGTCAGGGGTCGTCTCCACGTCAGCATTTCGAGTCGGTTTTACAGAACGTTTTCGGATACGAAAGCCATCTGTAAACCGACTGACCACCATTTACATTGATTTTAATAGAAAATCCGTGTTGCAGTCCACGCTGTCCATATACGGTCCCCACTGCATGGATTGTCCGTTGGACGGTTTTTGACACCACTGGCGTTCCGAAAAATTCCTACGCGTGTCAGACCATCAGTTATTTTACGGCCATGTTCAAACGGCTTAAAATGGGCCATAGTTCAGGCCGTAATTACGCGTCGGAGTGCGCGAATTACGGCTGGAAACCATTCCAGTCATTACGGTAATCCAAAATTCTCAGAGAACTATGGATTACGTCTCCTTTCCCCGCCGGGCGGGGAGATAATTGATATGTGAATTACTAGCGGCATATACGCGCCTCTGGTAATGCAAGTCTATGGGCCGGCGAGGTGCCATCCCCCCCACTCCCGTCCACACGGCGTAATTGCGGGGCGTAACTACGCCCCGCAAATAAGCCGTGTGAACATAGTCTAAGACTCTTTGGCCTCGTTCACATGGCTTATTTCGCCGCGGATTGGCGCCGTACTGCGCGCCGGATTTGCGCTGCAGTACGGCTCAAATCCGTCGCAGTAATTACGGTAATCCACTGCTCTCATAGAGAACAGTGGATTCCGTCGCTCCTCCCCGCTCGGCGAATCCGCCGGGCGGAGAGAAAGTCACTTGCACATTATCCAGGCGCCGTGGATAATGCAAGTCTATGGGGCCGGCGGGCCGCGCCCCCGCCCCTTATTCAAGCCGGAATTGCGAGCGCAATCCGGCTCGCAATTACGGCTTGAATAAGCCGTGTGAACACGGCCTTACGCGTTTCAGAACCCCGATCAAAAGCCGCCCCCCCCCCCTTTTTTTATTTTTTTTTTTACACAAAGACAAAAATACTGGTGGAAAATCCGACTGACTAATACATCATGCGTTTCGGGAGCTCCCGCTGACCATGATCAGCGCGTACCTTCGAGGCGCAGGGGCCGCCCACCGGCCCCATAGACATGCATTACTTACAAGCCGCGAATAAATTACATCCCTTATCTCCCCGCGCGTACAATACAAATCGTATGAGAGCTATGGATTTCCGTAATGGTGAGGCGCATTTCGCTGCGTATTAAGCGCAATACGCGGCAAAGTGCGCCCCAAACTAAGCCGTGTGAACATACCCTTACACTCCATGTGAACGCTCACTTATAAGCAGATCACAAAAATTTATTTTTATTTTTTTTAAATACATTTTTCAATTTTATTTACCAACATCATCAGCCAAGTAGCTTAGGCCATGTTCACACGGCTTAAAATGGGACGCATTTCAGTCCATAATTACCCGCCGGAGTGCGCAAATTACGGGCTGAATACGTCCCAGTCATTACGGTAATGCACAGTTCTCATAGAGAGCCATGGATTCCGTCTCCTCTTCCTGCTCAGCGAATCCGCCGCGGGGGGAGGTAAGTGACGTGTGAATTACCAGCGGCGTATACGCACCGAGAATAATGAATGTCTATGGGGCCGGCGGGCTACCGCCTCCCCCCCCCCCATACACACGGCGTAATTGGGGGGCGAAATACGTTCCGCAATTAAGCCATGTGACCATAGCCTTATGCTTTATGTTGCTTTATGTTGATTATACGGATGGGAATAGGCTAAAGCGTATATTACAGTCATTACGGTATTGTAGTCACTGTATACAGACAACGCTCCAAACAGTAGCTCAGGAATACCGGCTCCACGCCCCAGTGACGTCATCCACTACGCTTCTCCATGGCGACACCACAACAAAGCTCAGCCGGTGCGGATGGGGGAGGGCGGACAGGACGGGACGCGGGAATCCCTCATATCCGGAGTCCTCGTTAACCCTCGCCTGTCCCCCGGAGGAGAACACCAGGCATAGAGAACTGGCATCCGTGTCCTGCAGAACCTGTAATAACGCGGATGCAATGCAACCTCCAGAGGCTCAACTAGGATTCACAGGGCCCCATAGATAGGACCCCAACACTTAAAGGGATTGTCTCACTACAAGGATTGCTGCTTTTTATGTTAAAGATCTTGCAAAAACAAGTCACTGCAATATGTGTCCATTAACAGTGTCCTACCTATTCCTAGATATCCCCTCTTGTATGGGCTGCATCAGCTCCTCAGGTTGCTATAGCTACAGACCTGTTCCATCTCTCCTGATAGGCTGCCAGCACTGGTCACTAATAGCTACAGACCTGTTTGATCTATCCTAATAGGCTGCCAGCACTGGTTGCTATACCTACAGACCTGTTTGATCTCTCCTGATAGGCTGCCAGTGCTGGTTGCTATACCTACAGACCTGTTTGATCTCTCCTGGTAGGCTGCCAGTGCTGGTTGCTATAGCTACAGACCTGTTTGATCTCTCTGATAGGCAGCCAGTGCTGGTTGCTATAGCTACAGACCTATGTGATCTCTCTGATAGGCAACCAGTGCTGGTTGCTATAGCTACAGACCTGTTTGATCGCTCCTGATAGGCTGCCTGTGCTGGTTGCTATAGCTACAGACCTGTTTGATCGCTCCTGATAGGCTGCCAGTGCTGGTTGCTATAGCTACAGACCTGTTTGATCGCTCCTGATAGGCTGCCAGCAATGGTTGCTATAGTTACAGACCTGTTTGATCGTTCCTGATAGGCTGCCAGCACTGGTCGCTATAGCTACAGACCTGGCTTCTACTGCAGCCTAGTGCAAGCCAGTAAACACGCCCCTGAATTCAAAGTGAAACCAAGAAAACAGGACTGAGGTAAGATGAATCAATGTAGTGAGACAACCCCTTAATGATAGGAAACTGAAGCCATAAATAATACCGCCCTATATCAGAGAATCTACAGAATAGCACAAAGTAGATCGAAGTCAACAATTACTAGGAAACGGTAGAACGTTCATGCAGCAGAAAGGGCCCTTCAATCTCTAGGCCCCATAAAAGCTGCTGGAGCTGTACCCACGAGGTATACAGAACTGGTATTTGCATTGCATCCATTCTATTAGGGTATGTTCACACGGCGGCTTTGCGGGGCACAATTGCACTGCAATAAGCCTGAATTATGCCCCGCAACTACAGTAATTCATAACTCAGAGCTATGATGCTCTGCCGTTTGCTCTGGCACCGGGAGAAAGAAAGGACATGTCATGTCTTCCCGGTGCGCAATCAGGGAGAATGAGAGGGAATGGAGGCCGGGCCAGAGCGTTTTAGAAGTACGTACTGGCCGGTGCGTACTTCCAAAACACCCGGCGTATTGCAGTGCGCACAGCTATGTGCCGCAATACACTGTGTGATCAAAGCCTTAGGGTATGTTCGCACGGCGTAATTGCGGCGCGTAAGAGTACGCGCCGCAATTACGCCAGGTGTTTTGGGATTCCGCCGGCCCCACAAACATGCATTACTCGCGCCGCGTATTCGCTGCTAATAAATGACATGTCACTCATCTCCCCGCGCGTACAATACGAACGTATTGTACTCGCGGGGGGACGAGGCGTAATCCATAGTTCTCTATGAGAGGTATGGATAACAGTAATTATGGGGCGCATTTCCCCGTGTATTAAGTGCAATACACCGTGTGAACAAAGCCTTACAGATTCTGCAGAATGCAGTCTCCAGAGAGAACTGGCATTTGATAGCAAAAATTTAAAGCTATAAATAATACCACTCAGGGGCGTAACTATAATTCACGGGGCCACATCACCTAATGACAATGACTGAAAACAGCAACATGAGTAGCAGTGACTAATGCAATAAATAATACCGCCATATACCAAATAGTAGAGCGGAAAGCCACCAACTACTTGTTCCCTATAACAAGGAGCATTATTCTTGTACCTGAGTGGGGCTCCCTTCATCTCTGGGCCCCATTGCAGTTGCTATGGCTATTTTTTCTTACACCCATGATACCGCCATAGATCAGAACCTACATAGCAGCGCTAAATCGCTAGACGCCAACATTCCCTATGAAAGGATAGAAAGTGTTTGCACGAGGGGGAGCTGCCAGAGCTACAGTTAGGGTATGTTCACACGGCTTATTTTGGCGCGCATTTCGCGCACCGCAATTACGGTAATCCATAGCTCTCAGAGAATTATGGATTACACCTCGTCCCCCTGCGCGTACAATATGATCATATTGTAAAAATAACAAAGAAAAAAAAAAAATCACAGAGGGGGCGCACAATCATGAAGGTTGTAAAAAAAGAAACAAATGAATATAAACAATTCTGCTTACCACTTGAGGTTGCGCTCCTATTATAGAGGCACAACTCTCATATGCGTTTGCAGGGCTTTGTAGTGCTGTAGCCCTTATCACGGTAGCCGCTGGTCTCGTACAGTTCGGCGCTCGGATGAACGCCGAGTCGATCTGGAAGCAGGAGAAAAAATGGCGGACCCGGCGCACGTGCGATTCCGATAAAAGCCAAGGATGCTGACTATTATTAAAAGTGTCTTTTAATTCTTAAAAAGGGCAGGGGTGGTATGCTCTCGCACCATTAAAAACATAGACAATAAAACCCAACGCGTTTCTCGCTGTACACCAGCGCTTTTTCAAGGGTAGACAGCTTGAAATATTTTAAACTAGCCAATGCCCATGATTGGTTATAAGCATGGAGTTGTAGGTTTCCCAACTATGGGCCACAGGCAGATGTCACAGCAACAGAATGGTACTAGGGGGTCTCTTTGGGAGAGCTCACGGGTTGGTGGCACAGCTCTCAATTCTGTTCTATGGGAGTTTCGAGCAGAACACAGCGCTCCCATTGACTTCCACTTTCCCCCGCACCAGGGAATGTGTTTGAAGATCATAGCGCTCAATGAATCAATGATTCTACCATATTTGCGGGTCATACTTTAGCGCAATTAAGCCTAAGGGTATGTTCGCATAGAGTAATTTCGGCACACATTTCGCGTCGTATTTGCGCTCTAATACGGGCGAGATGCGTGCAGAAATTACAGTAGTCCATAGTTTTCATAGAGAACTATGGATTACGCCTCCTCTCCCCGATCGTATTGTACGCGCGGGGCGATCAGTGACATTACGCAGCGCGAGTAATGCATGTCTATGGGGCCAGCGGGCTGTCCATCGTGTTGGCGGGTGCATCACTTACCTGGAGACAGATGGCAGCAGGATGCATTATGGGAAGGAGACAAGATGGCGGAGGCAGTGTGATGGGCAATGTTCTGCTGGAAGCCTTGGATCCTGGCATCATATGGATATTACTGTGATGCCACCTACCTAACCATTGCACAGACCCACTCCACCCATTCATGACGACTACCACCGGGTGCACATAGCACCCCGGCCACACTGCAAAAATAATACGACAAAGGGGTCATACTCGGCCTCAGAATTTCCCAGATCTCAGTCTAATCAAGTGTCTGTGGGACATAGTGAGAAACCAAGTCTGATCCACAGAGGAACAACCCACCAATAACAGGACTTATAGGATCTGCTGCCAGATCCCACAGGAGAGCGTCAGGCGGAGTCCATGCCCCGCCCACTTACAGCCATTTAGGCAGCAGGACTGGGACCTACTCATTATAAGGCAGGTGGTTGTAATGCTGAGGCTGATTGGGGTTTACACACATTTCGGGTGCTTTCACACAGTGCGGTTTTTGACGTGGTTTTGGATTCTTTTTTTTTTTGTGTAGAAAGGCACCAAACCGCTGATCATACGTCGATACATGTACATGATAACATATACATTAAACGTATGCCAAACGTGCACTGTTCGGAGCAGACATTTGACATCCGTTACTAGCTTTTCTGTTGGCTGTCCCCTGTTTTTCCCTGCAATTTGATCGGGTGGCTTTGTTTATATTTTTTATGACGGATATAAACGTATACATTTACACCATGGGCACAAGCACCGGAATCCATTTTCCATTGACATACATTGTAAAAAAAAAAAACGTATACTGTAATGAATACGTTTTTTTTCAACTTGAAAAAGCGCCAGCGCCCCGCGTCCTCCAGCTGTTAAAATGAAACGCATATTTGACGGAAAGTCTAATAACGGACCCTATGTCAATGCACGTAGCGCATACGTCTGCGTATAGGAGCCAATGAACACGTTAACGCGTCCGTTTTTACCTGCATCATAACAAATCCGTCATCCGTTCAAAATAACACAGTCTGCACTGAGCACATGTATGCATCAGTGTACACCAAGGGCGACACGCATGAACGGGGCTGCGGCAGATATCTGGCGTCTTTTCAGCCCGTTCATACATATTTAAATCTCCCGCACGCCACTCCGGGGCACACTGCAGGGCGCCTGTGGCATTTTGTAATGCGCTTGATTTCGAGGGCGTGCGGGAGGCGGGGCGCACTGGAAAAGTAGCAAAGCTATATATATATAGCTTCAGTCCAGCAAATCCCGGTGCATTACTGCTGGAACAGGTAGAGCACTTTGAAAGTGCTCTACCTGAGCCAGAAATGTCGCCCTGGCGCTAGAATGCGCCTGATTTATGACCCGCGGTAGAACAGGTTTATAAATCAGGCGCATTATAGACTAATATTATGTGCATGAAATTTGGCGTTCAAACGCCAAAATTTATACATGTCGCCCCAAGTGTGTATGTGTGTGTGTGTATATATATATATATAATTATATATAATATATATAATTATATATCACTTAATACAACACACACACACATGCATAGGCTATGTTCACACGATGTATTGCGACACGTACAGTACCCGCCGCAGTACATCGTGTGTTTCGGAAGCTCGCGCTGATCAGAGCGTACCGCCGGCCCCATAAACATTACTTGCGGCACGTATTCGCCGCAAATAATTGACATGTCACGATCGTATTGTACGCGCAGGGAGAGGAGGCGGAATTACCGTAATTACGGGGCGCATTTCCCCGCATATTAAGTGCAATACGCGGCGAAATACGCCCCAAAATATGCAATGTGAACATACCCTTAGATACATACACATATATCCACATACATCGGTGTATATTTATGTGTATATATACACAAGGGCGACCGCTATGGGACCCAGAGGTTGACGGGGCCCATTCAGATTCAAGAACATTTTGTAGGGAACAAGTAGTTGGTGTCTTTCTGCTCTCTCTCCAGCTCTACTATGTGGTTCTCTGATATATGGCGGTATTATTTATACCTATAATTATTGTATCTTATGCTGCTGTTTTAGTTTACTGTCATTAGGTTGGTGGGGCTCCATCTCATTTTGGTACGGGGCCCTATGAATCCTAGGTTCACCTCTATATAATAGATATACACACGTGTATATACGCTGATCAATATATATGTGTGCATCAGCATGTACACAGATATAAATATACACACATATATATGTATACACACACATGTCTATCTATGGGCATCAGTGTACACCAGTGTATATATATATAGGTCATGTACACACACATAAGATTACGCTGCTTTTCCTACGTGTCCGTGAGTATATCCGCACATGCTGTATACATGGATATATATAGACTGACAATAATCTGCTATTTTTCCACGTGAAGGCTTTTTTTTTAGCTCAGTATTCCCAAATAAAGCGTGTTACCCACGGGGGACCCCGCCCGCACCCGCACAGGCAGGCGGAGCGCGCAGACGGGCGCACACTGTTTGTTGTGGTGTCAGTGTTTGGTCTCCCGGCAACAGGAAGATTGTGAGAAAGTGAAACGGAAGTTGTGAGCAGCAGACGCCTTCTAAGACTCCATCCAAGGACTAATAATAGAGCGCAGACACCCCCGCCTCCAGCACCCCCTTATATAATGTGTATGTATACAGCGCACACAGCAGACATACAGCTTTAGGACACACTGATCATACAATGACATCCCCCACATCAGCTACCCAGAAAAGCTGGGTGCCTGCTATAGAGGATGGGGCACCACCCAGATTATTCAGCGCCAGGGAAAGCTGGGTGCCTGCTATAGAGGATGGAGCGTCACCCAGATTATTCAGCGCCAGGGAAAGCTGGGTGACTGCTATAAGGGATGGGGCATCACCCAGATTATTCAGCGCCAGGGAAAGCTGAGTGCCTGCTATAGAGGATGGGGCATCACCCAGATTATTCAGCGCCAGGGAAAGCTGAGTGCTTGCTATAACGGATGGGGCATCACCCAGATTATTCAGCGCCCGGGAAAGCTGAGTGCCTGCTATAAAGGATGGGGCATCACCCAGATTATTCAGCGCCCGGGAAAGCTGAGTGCCTGCTATAAAGGATGGGGCACCACCCAGATTATTCAGCGCCAGGGAAAGCTGAGTGCCTGCTATAAGGATGGGGCATCACCCAGATTATTCAGCGCCCGAGAAAGCTGGGTGCCTGCTATAGAGGATGGGTCACCACCCAGATTATTCAGCGCCAGGGAAAGCTGAGTGCCTGCTATAGAAGATGGAGCGTCACCCAGATTATTCAGCGCCAGGGAAAGCTGGTGCCTGCTATAGAGGATGGAGCGTCACCCAGATTATTCAGCGCCAGGGAAAGCTGAGTGCCTGCTATAGAGGATGGGGCATCACCCAGATTATTCAGCGCCAGGGAAAGCTGAGTGCCTGCTATAAAGGATGGAGCGTCACCCAGATTATTCAGTGCCTGGGAAAGATGGGTGCCTGCTATAAAGGATGGGGCGTCACCCAGATTATTCAGCGCCAGGGAAAGCTGAGTGCCTGCTATAAAGGATGGGGCGTCACCCAGATTATTCAGCGCCAGGGAAAGCTGAGTGCCTGCTATAGAGGATGGAGCGTCACCCAGATTATTCAGCGCCAGGGAAAGCTGAGTGCCTGCTATAGAGGATGGGGCGTCACCCAGATTATTCAGCGCCAGGGAAAGCTGAGTGCCTGCTATAGAGGATGGGGCATCACCCAGATTACTCAACGCCCGGGAAAGCTGGGTTACATCCCCCACATCAGTTACCCAGAAAAGCTGAGTGCCTGCTATAGAGGATGGGTCACCACCCAGATTATTCAGCGCCCGGGAAAGCTGGGTGACAAGCTCCACAGCAGAAAAGCTGAGTGCCTGCTATAGAGGATGGGACATCACCCAGATTATTCAGCGCCATGGAAAGCTGGATTACATCCCTCACAACAGAAAAGCTGAGTGCCTGCTATGGGGGATGAGTGCCACTCAGCTTTCCCAGATGCTAGATAGCCTATTCAGCGCCTGGGAAAGTTTAGTGACATCCCCCACGTCAGCTACCCAGAAAAGCTGGGTGCCTGCTATAGAGCATGGGGCACCACCCAGATTATTCAGCGCCAGGGAAAGCTGGGTTACATCCCTCACAGCAGGCAACCAGAAAAGCCTAGTGTGGGTGATAAGTGCCTCTCAGCTTTCCTGGAGGCCGGACAGTCTATCTAGCATCAAGGAAAGCTGGATAGGCTGTGGGAAGGGACAGGGAGGAGTGACGGAGGTCTCTTGCCTCTCTCTGCTGCGCGCGCCGCCGCGGCCGGACTGTATAGTCTAGCTGAGAGGACGGGGCGAGCCCCCTGCAGCCAGTGAGGTCAGGGGAGCGTCTTATGATGCTTCCCTGTTGCCACTGACCTGCTACACTTGTCAGCAGATGCGCAAACAGTGGAATGAACAGCACAGTTCTGGGGGATTCGGGGCATAGGCCCTGGACCCCAAGAACATATCCCCAAAAGTCGGGACTCCTGCGAGCTGTTCCAGGCAGAAGGAAATTGTTCCCAAGTTAGGAATGTCCCACTGAAATCGGGGCAGTTGGGTGGTAAGAGCTATAAGGATATGTTCACACGGAGTAATTTAGGCGCGTATTTGCGCTTTAATACGGGCGAGATGCGCGTCGAAATTACCTGTAATCCATAGCTCTCATAGAGAACTATGGATTACGCCTCCTCTCCCCGCTCGTACAATACAATCGTATTGTACGCACGGGGAGATAAGCGACATGTCAATTATTTGCAGCGAATATGCGCCGCGAGCAATGAATGTCAATGGGGCCGGCAGGCTGACACCCCCCCCCCCCCGCGCCGCGGTAGTACGTGCGTATTAGCGCGACTCTCAAAGCACCCCGCGTAATTGCGGCCGTACTGTACGCGTCGCAATTACACCGTGTGACCATAGCCTAAGACAGCCATTGAGAATGGGGGAAGGCTGCACTTGCTCAGCCCCCTATTCATTTTTATTGGATTGCTAAATACAGCCAGGCATTCTCAGATGTAGTCAAAACTCTGATAAAAATAGACGTGAAGATCTGCATAAGCCGACCGCCCGGGACAGTGGGGCAGCCCCTGGAATCCAGACTTCTCCTTTTGGATCCAGGATGGTTGGACGGTTTGCTCATTTGTCCCAGCAGACTCCCCAGAGGCAGCTACTCACATCATGACAATGCACTTAGGCTCCATCGTTTCAGCAGCAGCTCTTATAGCACATTGCAAGGCACCAATATCCGAGGCCAGTCCCTACCTCACTCCAGGTCAGTAGTAGTCACTCCCTTCCTCACTCCAGGTCAGTAGTAGTCACTTTAACAGCTCACTGTCCGTCCCACAAGCCTCAGGAGTATCTCTTCCGCTATAGAATCAACTTTTATGAACTCTCCCCATGTCTTTGTGCAACTTCTCTGCAGCTCCAGTGCTCTCTAATCCTCCAAGACCCTTAGCTTTCCGATGCCCTCATGTCTCCAGATACCCTAAGTACCTCTCACAAGGATGTCTACTTGCGCTTTCTCACTGGCACCCCTCCCTTGGATTGCAGCCCTTTCAATGGTTGTGAAGCCCAGCAAATCCAAGAGAAATGTCATGGGCAAGAAAAAGCCATACGTGGTCTTCATTGACCTGACCAAGGCCTTCAACTCCATCGAGCAGGACTTTAGGACTTTATCCAGACTCCGATACCCTACCAACTTCATTAGTATCCTGAGGCCGCTACAAGAGCAGATATCTGCAACCACCAGATGTTCTCTGCAATGGGATGGGAACAGATATCTTCACCACTCGAACAAGGTGGAGCAAGGTGGAGTCATCATGAAAAACCCTTTTCACAAGTACCTCTCACTAGGATGTCTGTTTACTCCTTCTCACTGGCATCCCTCCCTTGGATCACAACTTGCAGTGGTTATGAGGCTGACATAATATCTGTAGCCCAGCAAATCCAAGAGAAATTTCATGGGCAAGAAAAAGCTGTACGTGGTCTTCATTGATCTGACCAAGGCCTTCAACTCCATCGAGCATGACTTTAGGACTTTACCCAGACTCCAATGTCCTACCAAGTTCATTAGGCTGCCACAAGAGCAGATGTCTTCAACCACCAGATGTTCTCTGCAATGGGATGGGAACAGATATCTTCACCACCCGAACAAGATGGAGCACGGTGGAGACATCGTGAAAAACCCTTTTCACTATCCACCTCTATGCTATTCAGTTTCTGATCTCCCTTCCTGTGGCGTTGAGAGAGGTTATTCTACCTACATCACCTCTAGGCCAAGACAAAAGTGACCAAGACCAGTAGGCGGATGAAGGCGCAAAATTTGTCCACTCCACGAAGGACCTCCAAATCACTCCGAGCCACTGTGCTGAGGCCTCCAAGAGCCTAGAAATGTCCCTCAACATCGGGAAAACCAATAAGTACTTGGCAAGGTAACTAAGCTCCCACCATCACCATCGCTTCCCCTACCTCAACAGCCACCTATCCCAAAAGACAACCATTAAAGGAGTTCAGCGCCATATCAGATGTCCTAGCACATCAGAGGCAGCATCAAGTCTTTGAGTACCACGAAGAAAAAAAACTAAAATAGTGTTCTACAGAGCCATTCGTATCAGCACTCTTCCATGTGCCAGCAAAACCTAGCTTAACTACCATTGCCACCTGAAGACTCTGTGGAAGACTCTGCACAACAACTGGGGGGGTCTCTGCACCAATTCCAGCGTCATCACCGAGGCAAAGACAATCAGTATTGAAGCCATTGTCTTGCAAAACCAACTCGGTTGATGTAGCAAAAGAGTTGAACGGGCCACTGCATAAGAATGCACCCACCTCCTTGGACAAGTCCCTTACTCTCAGCTGAGTCGGGAACCCAGTGTGGCCAGAGGAAGCGATTCAAAGACACCATGAAGACCTACCCTAAAAATGGCCAGATCTAAATCACTAACTGGGAATCCCTGACCACAGATTGTCCATTATGGCGCCGCATGAATTTAGAGACTGACCGTCTCTCCAATGAGGTAGACATAAGACTAGGATAAAGAGGGAGGAGAACACAAATGTGCAAATTCAGGTCCTAATCAGAATTTCTTTCTTGCCCTCACTGTTCCAAGATTTGAGGACTCCTCAAATGCATAAGTAACTTTGGTGGGCGCCATTGTCATTTTGAGGGACCACCGATGATGATCTCACTGCCACCAAGAGATCATCTTTCTTATTACTTTACAAAGCTCATCGCCCTCGACATGAGGGCACAGTGGACCAGTGTGAGCACATCCAACTCCTTGCCAGTACAAGGCCTATACCTATTTCGAGTGTGTGACCACTCTACCAGTGGTCTTCCATATATATTGATATAATATACAGAGTTTACCCTGCTAAGTTATTGTGTATGTATAGAATGTAAAAAGTAAGTGACTTTGCACTTTTATGGGGTGGGTAACTAAGTGCATGGCTTTTCATTACCACCTGATGTGATGATAAACTCTACTCCCGGCCCAGATATTACCTTTACTCTCCCGGATCCCCGACTGTCTTTCGTCCATATCCCCTACTTCCCAAAAGTCTCCCGAAGCTAAACGTGAAGAAAACGAATCATCATCTTTCCCCCGTCCCACTCCAACCCCCCCACCATCTCTCTACACAGTCAATGGTACCCTCTCACCCCGCCTTTTCAAGTCCGCTGCCTTGGGATAACCCTTGCTCCAATCTGTCCTTCAAACCGCACATCCAAACCCTCACCCCACGCCGCCTCCACCTGAAAATATCTCCGTATCCGTTCTTCCTTAAATTCGAAGCACAAAAATGCTCGTCCATTTCCCTGCACTCACGCCTTAGACTATTGCAACATCCTTTTGCGGCCTCCCCCCCCAGCACCCCCGCTTCCCCCTCCAAACCTCCTTAAACTTGCTGCCCCTTGATTCACCTCTCTCCTCGATACTCCCCTGCCTCTCCCCTCTGCCAATCCCCTTTATGGGTTCCCATTGCCCCGGAATCCAGTTCAAATTAGAAAAACCTTGACCCACAAGGGTTCCTACCATTCCCTCCATCTCTTGTTAATCTCCCGATATTCCCTCAAAGCAATCTCCGTCCTCACAGGGCCTTCTTCTCTGCTCTCCCCTTTTTCACTCCTTTAAAACAACCGTCTCCAAGCTTCTCCGGCTTTACCCCCCCTCGGGAACCCTGCCCCAACACATCAGACCTCCCCACTTCACCCGCCAAAAGCAGCCTGAAAACCCCTCTCTTCAGGATTGCCTACAAAAAAACAATAAACCCCCTGTCACTACACAACCCAACATGTCTGCCCCTCACCTTGTCTCTTCCCCCATTTCCCTTTTTGAGTTTAACCCTCAGGGCAAGACCTCTCTCCTTCTTACCAGTTGTTAGTTAGTAATTTGTCACCTTGTACTTGTTTGACCTATGTTATGTATGAAACCTGAATGTACAGCGCTCTGGAACCAAGGGCGCTCAAAAAATAAATAATAATAATAATAATAATGGGGTGCTTAAAGTACCAGTATTTGGCAGGAACCCTGGGCACAAAGAGGAATGGGCTGCAGGCATCACTACAGCCTAGGTAGTTCAGTGCCTAGGGTTAGGCCTAGTTCACATCTGCATCTGAGGTTCTGTTATAATGACGGCCACAGAACAGGGTCCCGAAAGACCCCATTATAGTCAGTGAGGTCCGTCGGTCATCATTGGCGTTCTTTATTCAATGGACCCACCAAAGCTTTCAACAACGGAGGTTCAGAACACAGTTTTGGACTGATAGTCTACCCAGAATCCAGAAAAGCTGATTGGCGCCACCCTCCTCCACAGTTTTTCCCCAAAAAACTGCACTCAGCGCTTCCCTCTATTTGGAACTGCCATAAAGCAGATTGGAGAGTTTTGAACTACTCATGATTCTGAAGCGGATACTTTTAGGGACCTGTTACCGAAATAAGTGCGGGCCTTAAAGGTCGGACCGGCACCTATCTGACATATGCTATCGATTTGCCATCAAAGTCTATGTTGGGAACACCAATGTAATAGTAAAAGCCCCTATAATACTCACTTAACATAAGTCAAAGAGTACTGACCATAAACCATGGAGGTGATACATGCCATATTTGCCAACTCTTGGAAGTGGCCTTCAGGGAGATTTTGAATTGCAACTTGTGGCCTTGATGGTTTGAGAGGGCCACACCCCCTGTTTACATGACATATCCTCTTTCACACAAAGCCACACCCCCTTGTCACATCTGGGTAACAGCTTTGGAGGAAAGCTGATAAGGGGTGTGGTATCCTTCAGCTTTACTGGACGTTGGATCTCCTAACCAGCATCCAAGCTGGGTGACACCACATCAATCAGCTTCCTTCAGAGCGGAGCTACAATGAATCCCCTCTGCACCAAGTGATGTCAGGATGGCGTCTCACGATACATTACCCTGACACCACCACTATCTACAGAACAACCCACAGCCAGTAAGAAAGTCCTCAGAGGTATAAAGTGGTTTAGCTGCCATATAGGCTTAGGCTAAAACCGACCAAACATTGTCAACTTGTGACTGTTTGGCCCCTTTTCAGCCATATCTGCTGCACTAGTGTATATAGGGCGCGGCACGTTTTTTGAGTTTTTTTGGCACAGTTTCTGCCCTGGCTATTAATTTGTATGGGTGGAAATATCATCTAAAACCTCATCAAAAACCTCTTCTGAAGAAGCGCGTTTCAGGCGAGGTTTTGATGCTCTTTTGGGCGCTGAAAAATCAACGTGCAAATAAGCCGTGTGAACGTCCCCTAATAGGCTGCCCGAGAGTGTATTCTAAAAGCTACCAGTTCTTGATATGGCCGGAACAAATAAACTACCAGCACTGGCCTCCAGCAGTAAAACTGTCTCTGCCGGTGGTTTACCAGATTGGTGGCAAACCTACCACAGCGGGAGATTTACCAACTCTTCAGGGAGATCGGGAGGACTCTCCTTTTTCATTGAGTCTCCCTGACGATCAGGGAGAGTTGGTATGATACATGGTCCAGATGGTACAGGATAGTGGGCCCTTGAATGTCACATTAGCCCCTTCCTTCTACAATTCCCTGCATGAACACAGTAAATCACTTCGGGTCGGGTTGGGTGCGGCAGGCGGCATCAGATGCCCGACCCGAGTAACGGCAGTAATTCCGCCCCCAGTAATAACTCCGTTATGCAGTAATTGTCAGTCTGTTACTCTCCGAAATGACCAGCACGGGATCTTTTTACTGTGTGAAACCCATTGACATTAGAACTGGGCACTCGACCAATGGAATTTTCATGAGACATTTTTCCTGCAATACTCAATTTTAGTTGGACTGAAATAAGGAAACGTTATACGTCCCTGGCGAGGATATAATGCACTAGTGCTAATCCAGGGTGAAATCACAGAATTGGCGCGGCAGGCCTTATAAAAGAGGGAGTAGCGGAAAGGTTTTGTATCAAGCTGGACCCAGATGGGAAGACTTACCCAGCGTCCTGATGTTTATCCCTCTTGGCTTGTCCGTTCCGGATGGAGAAACATCTCTTCTGCTGGAGAAGAATGAACGGAATTAAAATAGATGTTCTCTCACGATTTTCTAAATGTCTTCGTAATTCTTCTCTCTCCATTTTAAGGCAGCTTTTGGCAGCAGCTACTAGAGGTCACGCAGGTTCTGAAGGGATGTTCCCATGATAGGAAATGCCATCAAAGTCTGATAGGTCGCACCTCTAGGACTTGTCTCCGAAACAGGCCCCTGAAAGTCTTGGCTCAGAATTTAAAGCCGGTCGCGCTTGCCCACAACTCTCCATTCTGTTCTATGGGAGTTCTGAGTACAGCCAAACACTCCGCTCCCTTATACTGGAAAATCCCATAGAGCAGAATGGAGAGTTCTGCTCAAGTATGACCGGCTTCCCATTCTGAGTCGAGACTAATGGGGCCCCCGTTCCTGAGATAGGTGCAAGTCCTAGAAGTGGAGCCTATAAGACTTAGATAGCGTATACTATCAATATGCCATCAAAGTCTAAGGTGGGAACACCCCTTTAAGCAATGCTATCTTCAATTATACAAGAGTGACTGTGTAAGGAGGATGGACCACAAGTAACCAACATTTGCCCCATTTTAGTTGTACGTGCATGTATGACCAATGTCGGACTGGGGCCCACCAGTGGAGTTTATTTCTTGGGCCACGCCATTGGATTTGGTTCTCCATTCTTTCTATGGGAGTTCCCAGTACAGGGGAGCGCTGTGTTCTCTCCTTTGTTCATGGGATTTCCCCATACAGGGGAGCGCTGTGTTCTCTCCTTTCTGTTCTATGGCATTTTCCCAGTTAGGGGACGTTTGTTTCTCCATTTCCTCTATGGGAGTTTCCCAGTACAGGGGGTGCTGTGTTCTCTCCTTTGTGTTCTATGGGATTCCAGAAAGGGAGGCGCTGTGTTCTCCCCCATTCTTTTTTGGGGTTCCCATACGGGGGGAGTGCTGTGTTCTCTCCATTTCCTTATGGGAGTTCCCAGTACAGGGGACTGCGGGTTTTTCCCTCCATTCTGTTTTTTGGGATTTTCCCAGTAAAAGGGAGCGCTGTTTTCTCTCCATTCTGTTCTATGGGAGTTCCCCAGTGCGGGGGAAATTGTGTTTTTCCCATTCTGTTCTAGAGATTTTCCCCAACAGGGAGCGCTGTGTTCTCTCCATTCTGTTCATGGGGTTTCCCCAGTGCAGGGGAGCCTGTGTTCTTCCATTCTGTTCTAGGAGTTCCCAGTAAGGGGGAGGCTGTGTTCTCCTTTCCCCTCTATGGGAGTTGACAGTAAGGGGACAGGGTTCTCTCCATTGTTCTATGAGAGCCCCCAGTACGGGGAGCCTGGTTCTCTCTATTTCTGTTCTATGGGGTTCCCATGCAGGGGAGCACTGTGTTTTCTATTTTTTCATGAGAGTTTCCATTACGGGGGAGGCTGTGTTCTCTTATTTGTTCTATGGGGTTCCCTTGAGGGGGCCTGTGTTCTCTCCATTCTGTTCTATAATTTTCCCGTACGGGGGGACCCTGTGTTCTCCTTTTCTCCTCTAGGAAGTTCACGTACAGGGGAGCGTTGTTTCTCTCCATTCTGCCAAGGAGTTCCCCCAGTACAGGGGGAAAAGGTGTTCCCCAATCTTTTAGGGATTTTCCCGGGTTATAGGGGAGGCTTTTTCCCCAATCTTTTAGGGGATTTCCCCGGTTTGGGGAGCGCTGTGTTCTCCTTTCTGTTTATGGGGTTCTCAGTCAGGGGGGCTTGTTCTCCCATTTGTTCTATGGGTTTTTCCCAGTCAGGGGGAGGCGTGTTCCTCCATCTGTTCTAGGGGAGTCCCATGCGGGGAGCACTGTTTTCCTCTCCATTCGTTCTAAGAGATTTCCCCAGTACGGGGAAAGCGCTATTTTCTCCATTCTCCTTTTTGGGGAGTTCACAGTAAAGGGGAGCGCGTTTTCTCTCCTTTGTTCTATGGGAGTTCACAGTGCAGGGGGCATGTTTCTCTCCCATTTGTTCTATGAAGTTCCCAGTACAGGGGAGGCTGTGTTTTCCATTCGTTTATGGGAGTTCCCAGTGCGGGGGAGCATGTTTTTCTCTCCTTTCTGTTCTATGGGATTTCCCCAGTACAGGGGAGGCTGTGTTTCTTTTCCTCTTGGAAGTTCACAGTACGGGGGACGTTTGTGTTCCCCCATTCTGCTCAATGGGGTTCCCGTACAGGGGAGCAAAGGTTCTCCAATCTTTCTATGGGATTTTTCCCGTATGGGGGCGCGTGTTTTTCCCCCTTTCTGTTCTAGGGAGTTCCCAGTACGGGGGCACTGTGTTCTCCACTGTTCCATGGGAGTTCCCAGTACAGGGGAGCGCTGTGTTCTCTCCATTTGTTCTTTTGGAGTTCCCGACAGGGGAGCGCTGTGTTCCCCATTCTGTTCATGGGATTTCCCCAGTACAGGGGAGCCAGTTTCTTCCATTCTGTTTCTTGGGGGAGTTCCCAGACAGGGGAGGCTGTGTTTCCATCTGTTTATGGGGTTCCCCCGTACAGGGGAGCGCTGTGTTCTCTCCTTTCTCTAAATGGGAGTTCCCAGTACAGGGGAGAAAAGTGTTCTCCAATCTTTCTTGGGAGTTCCCCCGGTGGGGGGCGCTGTGTTTCTCATTCTGTTTATGGAGTTCCCAGTACGGGGGAGGCTTTTTTCTCCATTCTGTTCAAGGGGAGTTCCATACAGGGGAGCGCTGTTTTCTCCCCATTTGTTCTATGGGGTTCCCATTACAGGGGAGAGTGTTCCCCATTTGTTCCCCAGGGGAGTTCCAGTACAGGGGACGCTGTGTTCTCTCCTTCTGTTCTATGGGGTTTCCTACGGGGACGTGTGTTCTCCATTTGTTTATGAAGCCCCCAGTCAGGGGGCGCGGTTCTCCCCCATTTTTTTTAGGGAGTCCCAGTAAGGGGCGCGTGTTTCTCCTTCTGTTCTTGGGAGTTCCCGCACAGGGGACGCTGTGTTTCCTTCTTTTCATAGTTACGTACAAGGGAGGCTGTGTTTCTCCTTTTTTTATGGAGTTCCCATACAGGGGAGCCTGTGTTCTCCTTCTTTCTATCATATTTCAAGTAAAAGGGGAGTGCTGTGTTCTCCATTCTTTCTTCAAGTTCCCTACAAGGGAGTGGAATGTTTGCTGTCCGAACTTTCCCCATGAACAGAATGGGATCATGACAATGTGACCAAAAAACTTTTTAGGAGACACTTCTGGGGGCCATTCCCAGGATAGCTGTGGGTGCTTGAGGAGGGACCTGCACCTATCAGACTTTGATGGCATATCCTAATGATATAACAGCATTGTCCATGGTGGAAACACCTTCTTTACTCAGAATTTACTAACACGGCATATGAAGATGAGTTTTCAATACCAGACAACCCCTTTAACATCTCTATGCATTCGTATAGGACGCTTAATGTCAGTCCCATAGGAGTGTGTGCAGCGACTGACGTACGGTCCACATAAAAAGCACCGTGTGTCGGAGGTCAGGTGAGGTCGTTGTAAACCCAAAGGGAATGGAGGTTATATACAACCAATTATCAGAATGACTGTGCACCTGAGGACAACTTCTGTCTAAATAAAAAAAAAGGAGTGTCCCTTAAAGAAATTTTTGGGTGTTTTTGTGCCCTTTTTTACCTAATGTTGGAGTCTATATTCTTGTTGTTCCCATTGTGCACCTGCTTAGCACATGGAGTTACAGTTAGCGAGCAAATGCATCCAGAGATATTGCCTCTGTTCGCTGTTTAGGTTGATGGCCTTGTATATGAGTATCTTGGAGGCCATCTTGCATGAGGAGGATGCGCTGGTCATTGGGGGCCGTTGTCTTGGGACATGACAGTGAGCATTGTGGTCCTGAAGAGGCAACATGTCCAGTTAGCTCCGCTCATATATTTACAGCACTCCTTCAAGTTGCAATGGCCTCAGGATACCATATTTTCTACATACAAAGGGACAATGTCTCTTTCATGGGACATTGTAGGTTGAATGTGATTTCAACATACAATGTCACAGACGTTGCCAATCTGCTGCTCATGGGATCGACTGCAAGATCCAACCAAATATCAGGAGCATTTTACTTGTAAAACCTCTCTATTTGCATGTCCTGTACTGCTCTTACATGTATTAGTGAGGTGCATGCAGTGATTGGGGATCTATAGCACCTCTCTACAGTACAGTGCAATACTACATGTTCTGTACTGCTCTTACATGTATTAGTGAGATGCATGCGGTGATTGGTGGTCTATAGCGCCTCTCTACAGTACAGTGCAATACTACATGTCCTGTACTGCTCTTACATGTATTAGTGAGATGCATGCGGTGATTGGTGGTCTAGTAGCGCCTCTCTACAGTACAGTGCAGTACTACAAAGTCCTGTACTGCTCTTACATGTTGTTAAATGAGGCGCATGCAGTGATTGGGTGGTTATGTAGCGCCTCTCTACAGTACATGTGGTACTACATGTCCTGTACTGCTCTTACATGTATTTGTGAGGTGCATGCAGTGATTGGCTGGTCTATAGCGCCTCTCTACAGTACAGTGCGGTTTCTACATGTCCTGTACTGCCTTACATGTTTTAGTGAGGTGTAATGCAGTGATTGGCGGTCTATAGCGCCTCTCTACAATACAGTGCGGTACTACATGTCCTGTACTGCTCTTACATGTATTAGAGAGGTGCATGCAATGATTCGTGGTCTAGTAGCCTCTCTACAGTACATGTCCTGTACTGCTCTTACATTTATTAGTGAGGTGCATGCAGTGATTGGTGGTCTACAGCGCCTCTCTACAGTACAGTGCGGTACTACATGTCCTGTACTGCTCTTTACATGTATTAGTGAGGTGCATGCAGTGATTGGCGGGCCCATAGCGCCTCCCCTACAGTACAGTCCCGGTACTATATATCCCGTACTGCTCTTACATGTATTAGTGAGGTACATGCAGTGATTGGTGGTCTTTGTGCCTCTCTACAGTACAGTGTTGGTACTATATGTCCTGCACTGCTCCTTACATGTATTAGTGAGTGCATGCAGTGATTGGTGGTCTAGTAGCGCCTCTCTACAGTACAGTGTGGTACTATATGTCCTGCACTGCTCTTACATGTATTAGTGTGGTGCATGCAGTGATTGGTGGTCTATAGCGCCTCTCTACAGTACAGTGCGGTACTAAATGTCCTGCACTGCTCTTACATGTATTAGTGAGGTGCATGCAGGGATTGCGGTTTAGTAGCTTCTCTATAGTACAATGTGGTACTACATGTCCTGTACTGCTCTTACATGTATTAGTAAAGTGCATTATTCGACTGATTGTGTATTCTTAGGACATGTAAACATCTAAAAATCATGGTGGCCAGGGCTCCCTGCACTGCCAATTAGTCTCTTAGGCTGCAGGCTGCCTACAAGACGTCAGCAGGGTGTCCTAACGTAGGTGGCACAATAAAGGTTTGTTTGCACAGGCTGGTGTGATGTCATGTATTTGAGCAGAGCCCACGTCTCGTTTTGCCCAGGGATCTATAATGCTGGTGAGATGGCCCTGCGTGTAGGACCTTGTAAACCAGCGCTGAGACCACCACAGTATGGACCACTAGGAAAGGTGTGAAGTAAAGCTTCAGAGAAGTCACTTGTGAGAAAAAGCTGCAGGGCTTATGAGTCTAAGCACGAGCTTGAAATTGTATGGGAGCCAGCTGCTGCTCTTTGCTGGCTACCTACACCACCCAAACAAATTTGGCAGCGATGACTAGGACTGGCTGCCTGAAGGCCTTAGGGAAACCTGTGACGTGAAACCCTGTGCGGGTGGAAGCAACGGGATGAGTCTGCAGGTGGCTGAACCAATTGAGACTTAGGCAGGGTTAACACTGTTGGTGCCTATATAACAGGTCTCCTTCAAGGTCTCAGAAAAAAAGGTACCCCAATGGGTACAGCGACGTAGCCACCGTAGAGGTGAATAGCGCAAACATAGTCAGGCTCGGACTGGGCCACTGGGGAGTCGGTAAAACCCCCGGTGGGCCCCAAGCTCTGGTGGGTTCCGGAAGTATGACTCCCGCCACCTGTAGAGATGATTCTTGGAGCCCAACAGTGGAGTTGATTCTGGGGGTCCACCAATTAAGCTGATTCACCTGTAACACCAATAGTGATAATTCTTGGAGCCCACAAGTGGAGTTGATTCTGGGGGTCCACTTGTGATATTGATTCAAATGGCCCACCAGTGGAGTTGATTCTTGGGGCTCACCAGTGGAGTTGATTCTTGGGGCCCACCAGTGGAGTTGATTCTGGGGGTCCACTTGTGATATTGATTCACATGTCCCACCGGTGGAGTTAATTCTTGGGGCCCACCAGTGGAGTTGATTCAGGTGTACCACCAATACTGATAATTCTTGGGGCCCACAAGTGGAGATGATTCTGGGGGTCCACCAGTGAAATTGATTCACGTGTCCCACCAGTGGAGTTGATTCTTGGGACTCACCAATGAAGTTGATTCCCATGTCCCACCTGTAGAGTTGATTCTTGGGACCCACCAGTTAAGTGGATTCACATGTCCACCAGTGGAGTTGATTCTTGGGACCCACCAATGAAGTTGATTCTCATGTCCCACCAGTGGAGTTGATTCTTGGGGCCCACCAGTGGAGTTGATTCTTGGGGCCCACCAGTGGAGTTGATTCCTGGGGCCCACCAATAGAGATGATTCTTGGGGCCCACCAGTGAAATTGATTCATGTGTCCCACCAGTGAAGTTGATTCATGTGTCCCACCAGTGGAGTTGATTCCTGGGACCCACCAATGAAGTTGATTCTCATGTCCCACCAGTGGAGTTGATTCATATGACTTCTGCCTATTTTCCTCTGCCTTTCTCCCTGAAAAGCACCTCCAGACCTGCCATACCCAGGGGTCCATCAGAGATTTCTCGTGCTTTCGTCCAAGCCTGATTGAATATCATAGTTAATATGAGTAGAACATGGGAAGACTCTATGGCCACCGTGTCTCCATGTATTCTAGGAGCGGCTTCTCATCCACTGATTAATACAGAGGTTTTATGGACAAATTAATACAGAGGTTTTATTGGCTTTGAGCGGCAAGTGTCCAACGAGGCGGCCACAATGCAGAGAGCGATCAAGGTCATCAGCACATGTGGTTGTTCCTGAGAAGTCCTCGGCGCTCTGACTCATGTGTAGTCAGGATATCAGGATGACGTAGAGTGGGGAGATAGCAGGTATGAATGGCGGTAATGATCCCGGGCTGGAATACATTAACAGTGGGGACATTGAAGACAAGGACTAATCATCCTGGAATTTAAAGGGAACCTGTCTCCCTCTAGTTTTAATATTGGCCTAGTATCAGAGTCATTGATTTGTATTGACTCATGAACGTGGTGTTACTGCATCACATATATTGGATCCTAAGATTGAGTAAGCCTCTCAGGTGTGGCGGAGCAGGGATTGACAGATCAGTGTTATCATAGGGACAGTGGGTCACACACCGACCAATCACACAACAGAATGCTTCACCCCTTAAGGTATGTTCACACGACGTATTTGCGGTCCATATTTCGGTCCTTAATTACAAATACGGTAATTTATAGCTCTCATTGAGAACTATGATTACCTGCTGTGAAAAGTGAATGTCTATGGGAGCCGGCACAGAGTGTTTTAGAAGTACGTGCTCCCCAGCGCATACTTCTAAAACACCCAGCATATTTTGGCGCGTATAGTACGCACCGCAATACGCCATGTGAACATACCCTTACCGCCATTTGGCGTACTGCGTCAGGGAGTATGGAGTTGGCTTACTCGCTTACTCCCGCTATTACAGTTGGGATCTACTTATTATAGATACCTCCGATCCCAGCTTTTTAGCCATTTAGATCCTGCGGCGATCACAGCAGCGGCGTCTAAGTGAATGAGGAATGGTGCTGCATTACCCCCCTTTTATGACAAGCGCGTGGGTGCCGGGCGCCTGCCATGGCAGCCGGGAGCCTAATGAAAGCTTCCACAGCTGTCAAGTTACTACTATTACACCTTGCCACAGACAGGATAGAATAGGAGCGCCATCTTATTACACCTTTTTGCAACATATTGCAGAACAGTTTACAAGTGTTTGCACCCCTTAGTGGTCAAGTACCCTAGGGGGACTACAGGTACATGTATGTGTGTAAAATATATATATATATATATATATATATATATATATATACACATAAATGTACCTGTAGTCCCCTAGGGTACTTGACCACTAAGGGGTGCAATCACTCGTTCACTGTTATGCAATATATTGCAAAAAGTATATATAATATATATATATATATTATATATATATATAATATATATATATATATATATATACATACATGTACCTGTAGTCCCTCTAGTGTACTTGACCACTAAGGGTTGTGTATAGGCTTATTTTTTTAAAAACAAAATCTGCTTTTGGAATTTTGCAAATGAGAAAAAAAAAAAAAAGTTCCACATAATCGGTATCACCACATGACGAAAAGTCCAATTTATTATAATATAACATCAATTATCCCGTACAGTGAACACCATAGAACAGGGGTGTCAAACAGTGGCCCTCCAGCTGTCGGGAAACTACAACTCTCATCATGCCCACTGTTATAGATTATACAAATGCATGATGGGAGTTGTAGTTTCCCACCAGCTGGAGGGCCGCAGTTTGACACCTGTGCCATAGAAGAAAAAAATTCCCAACGCCAAAAATTACATTTGTTTAGGTTATTTTGCATTCTCAAAAAATTGCGAATAAAAGGTGGTCAAAAAGTGGCGCGTATCCTAATAACGGTACCAATAAAAACTACACTTCAGCCTGCAAAAAAATGAGCCTGCATTCCGCTCCATAGGTGAAAGAATGAAAAAGCTATTGCCTGCAGAAAATGGCGCTGAAGCACAAATGTAAAACAAAAATAAAATGTTTTTAAAATTTTTTTTTAAAAGTAGTACAGCAAAACGAAAACCCTACACATTCGGTAAATTTGGGAAACGAAAAAAGCTGCAGAAACAGATAATAAGTCTTTTTTCCCGGGCCAAAAAAACGCATGGAAATGAAACCCCAGCAAAAATGGCGCAAGTACATCTTTTTCACATACTACCCCACATAGCATTTTTTCTGCGTCTCCTACTTAAAGTTAAAAACCCCGGCCATGATATCAATTTAAAAAAAAACATCTTGTCCCCCCAAAAAAAAAGCCCCCAAAATGTCTATTCCATCGAAGAAAAAAAAAAAAATAAATATTTGGTTTTTGGAAGGCAGGAAGGAAAAAAAAAGAAAGGGAAAAAAAAAACGGCAAACAAAGGGGTTAAAGAGACTGTTTAGGATAGGAAAAAAACTTCCACAACAACAGCGCCACCCCTGTCTGAAGGTTGTGTTTAATATTGCAACCACATTCACTTTAGTGAAGCCGAGATTCATTACCAGACACAACCCATGGGCTTGTATGGCACTGTTTCTGGAAGAAAGCGGACACGTCTATCGAATCTTGGACAACCCCTGAAAGTATAGAATCCCTATGATAAAACTAAGAGGGGGGGAAACATGGGGAGGGAAACAAAAGTCAAGGGGACACAGATACGGGTCACATTTTTGAAACATATGAAAGCCCCTGTGAGATCTCCTGACGTGTCTGTGGTAGTAAATCCTTGTGTTCCCTGTGATATCACAATCCTGGAGCCTCTTCTCTTATATCTCTCTGTTGTGCTGTTCCTGTTATTTCTCCTGGAAATGCTCAATCAGTCAGATGGGTGGTACTATTCAAAGGGGCGTGCCCCTGCACACACACTGAACACTGATTGGACAATATTAGATTGTTCATTAACATGTCCCCGATTGGTAACACCCAGCTCACAGATTACCCGAAAATGGTTTTTTAAAAGGCATCCCCTGGCTGGTTTTTTATTATTGGGGCCCCCCCCTTTTCTGGCTGGTTCAGTTGGGTTTTATGGGGCAATTTTCTGGGTGGTTTCTTGTTATGGGGCAATCTCCCGTGGTTCGAATTAAAGGGCCCCTCTCTGGCTGGTTCATATTATTGGGGGTTTTTCTGGCTGGTTCGTTTTTTATGGGGCCCTCTTCAAATTGGTTTTAGTATTTTGGGGGGGATCTCCAGTTAGTTTATTTTTATGGGCATCTCCGTTTTGGGTTTTAGGTTTTTATGGGGGGATCTCTGGCCCGGGTTTAGTATTAAAGGGCAAAACCCCCAGTTTGGGTTTAGTGTTAAAGGGGGCATCTCAGCTGGTTTAGTAAATTAAAAAGGGGGATCTTGGCTGGGTTTAGTATTTTTGGGCAAACTCTGGCTGGGTTTAGTATTTTTAAAGGGCATCTCCAGCTGGTTTTATTTTTATGGGGCATCTCCACTGGGGTTTAGTATTATGGGCTCTCTAGCGGGTTTAGTGTTATGGCATCTCCCGCTTTGGGTTTATTGTTTTATGGGGGTTCTCCACGGTTCATTGTTATGGGGGATCTTTTGGCAGGGTTTCCCAAATGTTATGGGGCATCTCCCGTTGGTTTTATGTTTGGGGGGAAACTCCTGGCTGGTTCATTGTTATGGGGCATCTTCCCTTTTGGTTTTAAATATTATGGGGGATCTCCCGGCTGTTCAGTGTTATCGGATCTCCCGGCCCGGTTCATATTAAGGGGGCATCTCCAGTTGGTTCAGTATTATGGGGCATCTCTGTCTGGTTTTATATTTTTTGGGGCATTCCGGGGTGGGTTTTAGTATTAAAGGGGCATCTCTTTGGGTGGTTTTTAGTGTTATGGGGGATTCTGGCCCGGTTCAGTGTTATGGGGGGATCTCTGGCTGGGTTTATTTTTATGGGGCCCTCTGGCTGGTTCAGTATTATTGGGGGATCTCTGGCCCGGGTTTTTGTGTTATGGGGGATTCCCCCCCAGCTTGGTTCAGTGTTTTTGGGGCATCCCCCAGCTGGTTTTAGTGTTTTAAAGGGGGGATCTCCAGCTGGTTTTAGTATTATGGGGCCCTCTCCGCTTTGGGTTTATATTTTGGGGGATTCCCGCTGGTTCAGTGTTTAAAATTTTGGGGATTTTTCCCGCCCGGTTCAGTGTTATGGGGCCTCTCTGGTGATTTAGTATTATGTGGGGGATCTCCTTGGGGGGTTCAGTATTATGGTCCATCCCTAGGGTGGTTCAAGGGATTTATGGGGGATCTTTTGGGTGGTTCCCTATTTATGGGAAAATTTTGGCTGGTTCAGTATTTAAGGGGGCATCTTTCCCGCTGGTTTAGTTTTTTTTTTTATGGGGCCCTCCCCCCCGGCCCGGTTCAGTATTTTTGGGGCAAACTCCCCGGGTTTTGTATTATGGGCATCTCCAGTTGGTTCAGTGTTATGGGGCATCCCCTAGCCCGGTTCCATATTATGGGGCATCCTGGGGTGGGTTTAGTATTTAAGGGGGGTCTTGGGGTGGTTCAGTATTTTGGGGGATCTCCCGGCTGGTTCAGTATTCTTGGGGGATTTTCTGGCCCGGGTTTAGGATTATTGGGCCAAACTCCAGCTGGTTTAGTGGGTTTTGGGCCTTTCTCTGGGTGGTTTTAGTATTTATGGGGCCCCTCTCCCGGCCTGGGTTCAGTATTTTGGGGGGATCCCAGTTGGTTTTAGTAATTTTGGGGGCCCTCTCCAGTTAAAATTTAGTATTTGGGGGATCTCCCGCCCCGGGGTTCCCGTATTATGGGGCATCTCCATTTTTGTTCAGTATTAAAGGGGGCCCCTCTCCAGTTGGTTCAGTATTATGGGGCATCTCAAGCTGGTTCAGTATTATGGGGCATCTCCAAATTTTTTAGTTTAAGGGGGATCTCCCAAATTATTAGTATTATGGGGATCTCCAGCTGGGTTTAGTGTTTTGGGGCCCTCTACAGCTGGTTCAAATTTTTTTGGGGCATCTACAGCCCGGGTTTTTAGTATTATGGGCATCTCTGGGTGGGTTTAGATTATGGGGGATCTCTGGTGGTTCAGAAATTTTGGGGGATCTCCCCGCCCGGTTCAGTTTTATGGGGCATCTCTGGCTGGTTCAGTGTTATGGGGCATCTCCAGCTGGTTCAGTATTATGGGGCATCTCCAGCTGGTTCCCGTGGTTTTTGGGCATCTTTTGGCCCGGGTTTAGTGTTATGGGGCACTCCCGGGTTCAGTAATTTTGGGGCAATCTAAGCCCGTTCAGGGGGTTTTGGGGGATCTCCGCTGGGTTTAGTAATTTTTGGGGCATCTCCCCGCTGGGTTTAGTTTTTATGGGGCATCCCCCAGCTGGTTTAGTGTTTTTGGGGCATCCCCTGGGTGGTTCGTGTTTGGGGGATCTCCCAAATTGGTTTTAGTTTTATGGGGCACCTTTGGCCCGGGTTTAGTGTTATGGGGCATCTCCAGCTGGTTCAGTATTATGGGGCATCTCTGGCTGGTTCAGTGTTATGGGGCATCTCCAGCTGGTTCAGTGTTATGGGGCATCTCCAGCTGGTTCAGTGTTATGGGGCATCTCCTGGTTCAGTGTTATGGGGCATCTCTGGGGGGTTTAATTGTTTGGGGCATCTCCCGGTGGGTTTGTGTTATTGGGCATCTCCGGCTGGTTCAGTGTTATGGGGCATCTCTGGCTGGTTCAGTGTTATGGGGCATCTCTGGCTGGTTCAGTATTATGGGGCATCTCTGGCTGGTTCAGTATTATGGGGCATCTCTGGCTGGTTCAGTGTTATGGGGCATCTCTGGCTGGTTCAGTATTATGGGGCATCTCTGGCTGGTTCAGTATTATGGGGCAAACTCCCGCTGGGGTTTTTTGTGTTATGGGGCATCCCTGGCTGGTTAAATGGGTTTTGCGGCATCTCTGGGTGGGTTTATTTTTATTGGGGGTCTCTGGCTGGTTTTAGTGTTATGGGGGCTTTTCGTTAGTTTCCTTTTTAAGGGGCCAAACCCCCGGCTGGTTCTGTTTTATTTGGGGGTTTTTCTGGGTGGTTTTTAGTATTTTTTGGGGCATCTCCAGTTGGGTTCCCGTTTTGGGGGCCCCATTTTTACAGTTTTTCAGTTTTTATGTGGGCCAAACTCCAGCTGTTCAGTTTATGGGGCCCTCCCAGCTGGTTTTATTTTTATGGGGCAATAGGGTGGGTTTAGTGTTAAAGGGGCTCTCCACCCGGTTTCATTTTTAGGGGGGATCCCACTGGTTTTAGTATTATTTGGGGAACTCTACTGGGTTTAGTGTTAATTTGGGGGATTTTCGGCTTGTTCAGTATTATGGGGCATCTCCAGCTGGTTCAGTGTTATGGGCAAACTTTTTGGCCCGGTTTTTGTTAAAGGGGATTTTCTGGCATTGGCCTTATTGTTTGGGGGCCCAATCCGGGGGGGGGGGGGCGAGGGGGGTTTTGGGGGATCTCTTTGGCCCCGTTTCATTGTTATTTGGGGGGGCATCTCTGGCTGGTTCAGTCTTATGGGGCATCTCCAGCTGTTTCAGTATTATGGGGCATCTCCAGTTGGTTCAGTTTTATGGGGCATCTACAGCTGGTTCAGTGTTATGGGGCATCTACACCCCGGTTCAGTGGGGTTATGGGCCCCAAAAAAACCCCTCCCCCCCCGGGTGGTTCAGTATTTTGCGGCAAACTCTTTGGCCCGGGTTTAGTTTTTATGGGGCATCTCCGGCTGGTTCAGTATTATGGGGCATCTCTGGCTGGTTCAGTGTTATGGGGCATCTCCCGCTGGTTCAGTTTTTATGGGGGATATCGTCTTTGGTTCAGTGTTTTGGGGCATCTCTTTGGGTTGGGGTTTAGTGTTATGGGGTATTTTCCCGCTGGGTTCATATTAGGGGGGATCCTTTCCCCTGGTTTATGTTTATGGGGCATTTTCCACTGGGGGAGTTTATGGGGGTTTTCCAGCTTTGGTTTTTAGTGTTATGGGGCACTTCTGGCCCGGGTTTATTGTTTTTGGGCATCTCTGGTTTGGTTCAAAATTTGGGCATCTCCCGTTTGGTTTTAGTAAATTTTGGGGGATCTCGGCTGGTTATTGTTATGGGGCATCCCTGGTTTGGGTTTAGTATTATGGGGATCTCCAAACTTGGTTTTTAGTATTATGGGGAAACTCTGGCTGGGTTTGGATTTTTAGGGGCATCTCCCGTTTTGGTTCAAATTTATGGGGCATTCCCCTGGCTGGTTCTTGGGGTTTTTGGGGGCATCTCTGGCTGGTTCAGTATTATGGGGCATCTCCAGCTGGTTCAGTATTATGGGGCATCTCCAGCTGGTTCAGTATTATGGGGCATCTCCAGCTGGTTCAGTATTATGGGGCATCTCCAGTTGGTTCAGTATTATGGGGCATCTCTGGCTGGTTCAGTATTTTGCAGGACATGTGGCTGGTACTCTGCTATAGTGGCCTTTGTGGCTGGTACAGTATTATGGTGGCTTCCTGTTTCTTACTAATGGAACCAATTTTTTCGGCCCCCAATATGGCCGCCATCAACCACAATGAAATCATGAACTACAATAACCCAATAAACAAACCTCATCATAGCAACAACAGCATAAAAAGCCCGAGCTCTCTGTTATTTGCATCTGGCTACAGGGACTGGTGCTGGGTCGGGGGTGGCCCCACGTGAAGGGCCCCAGTCACTGTTATCCCTCAGTTGTGGGGAATCTGTGTCATCTCCATAGCTATGTCATAAATAGGGCACAATTCGCAGACGCCTGTGTCACCCCATAACGCAGACGTTGCTAGGCTGTGTGTGTGTCTGGTCACTAGGAAACGAGCAGAGGCTGTGGTCACGAGGCAGGAAGTCATCGGGAGCCGAAAACCCACAAAACGTCACTGCAGGACGTCACCCCCTTCCCCACTACCCTCTCTGTACAGACGACCGTCATCCAAACAATGCACAGAGTTGTCCTTATATCATATAGGACCAATATGATCTACAGTGTAAACCAGAAGTTTCCCTCCACTATATAGAAAGCCCCATCTGCAGGTTTTTCTCACTCTCTGACATGAAATCAGAATAAACCTTCCCCGTTTTAGATCAATTAGGAACCAAAATTATTTCTATTTAACAAATGCCAGAATAATGAGAGAGAATTTTTTTTAAGGCATTTTTATTACTTTCTGCAAAGTCAGAAGTTTCCTCCATCTCATTAGTATTTGGTGGCTTTGCCCTTAAACTGTAGGATTTGGGTCACACGTTTAGGATCCTTCCACAAGCTTCTCACAATAGTTGGTGGGATTTTTGGCCCCTTCCTCCTGACAGAACTGGTGTAACTGAGCCATGTTTGGAGGTCTCCTCGCTCGCACCGGCCTTTTCAGCTTTGCCCATAAATTTTCAATAGGATTGAGGCTAGGGCTTTGTGATGGCCGCTCCAAAACATTGACTTGGTTCTCCTCAAGCCCCTTTGTAACCAGTTTGGCAGCGGGGCTTCTTTAAATGACCACGGCGCCGGACTAGCGTCAGGCGAGTGTCACTGACTCCGTGCAGCCGCAGCCACACAGAGTCAGTCAGTGATTGCACGTTCCGTGCAGCTGCTGGTACAGGGAGGAGGCAGGAGGGATCGTTCCCCTCCTCCCTTCTCCCCTGTATGTACAGCGTTCGGCGAGTGCTGTACATACAGATCAGCGTCGCAGGGGGTGTGACGCATGACTGTACTCACACCCCCTGCGTTGCTGGACGCTGGCCCGGGAGATCTCCGGACCTGGATGCGCTGCAGGGAACCTGGTGAGGTAAGTAGCTTTTATTATTGTATTTTTATTAGCTATAAGGGGCACTACCTGTCTATAAGGGGGCACTATCTGGCTACAAGGGGGCATCTACCTGGCTATAAGGGGAACTACCTGGCTATAGGCTACTACCTGGCTATAGGGGCACTACCTGGCTACAAGGAGACATCTACCTGGCTACAGGGGGGCACTACCTGGCTACAAGGGGGCACTACTTGGCTATAGGGGCACTACCTGGCTACAATGGGGACACTACCTGGCTACAATGGGGAACTACTTGGCTATAGGGGCACTACCTGGCTACAAGGGGACACTACCTGGCTACAAGG